>OU015499.1:132828117-133085617 GCA_907164885.2 Dolomedes plantarius | reverse complement strand
CTGAGCAATAACACGCCTACCGGTCCGGATAGAAATTTCAGTGTTCTGTGTGATTTTTAAAGTGTCCTGTGAAGCCTTGACATCACTCTTCTCTACCTCAATCACTGGCAGGCTAATTTTTCGAGCAATTATGTCTGAGAAGCATTGTGTAATACTTTTAAGAGCCCTACGATTTGATGATGTAGATACCAGATCAAAATAAATTAAATAAATTGAATAAATAAGAGTAGATGTTTTTTTCCCTCACTATTCATCACTAATATAAATCAAACAACCCTGTGCACAATATCAACATGCAGTTCCATCGTAATAACTCAAAAATAACAGCTTTTTAGGCTTGGGGGTCAATTTGACCGATAGCCCTGATAGTGGCAACAAATTCATGGGCCGGTTTGAGGGTTAAAGATTGGATCAGCTGCTCTTAAGCCTACTTTGCTTTACTTTCGGAGCGATCCCCCGTTGGTGCTGAGAATGTGGACATAATTAGTGATTGTTTTCATGTGTCACGTGTTCATTCCGTGCAATTTTTGTCGCTCCGCTTCGGAAGCAATGGCAACAAAGCCTCGGGGTTTTTGTTACTGTTTAAGAGAATATTTTAACGTAGGATTACGTTCCTCCATAACGAATAATTTAGAATACGCGTTAAGTAATATAGGTGGAGCGAAACAGTTAATAATGGTGCGACGTTATTATTACTTAAACACATTATATATATATATATATATATATATATATATATATATATATATATATATATATATATATATACACGTTTAGTTTAGGCATCTTAAATCTAGATCATCGGAATTTGTAGTAACGTAAAAATCTAATAACATATTGCAATACTTTCCCCTCCCTGGCTACCGGCTTTCGTGTTCCAAAGACTTCTTCGATCGACAAAAAGTGTTCAAGTTATTACTTCCGCAAAAACAACCTAAATTCGAACTCCACACTGTATTGATCTCTGATTGATGCCTATTTGATTCGGTTTCCTCTCATTGTGATTACAGACTTCGAGATGTCGAGTTTTCGGAAAACAGTGACCGTGGTGAAGTCCAGGAAGAGTATGTCGAAGCCGTCCGTGAGCGCTGCAGCCTCATGTTTGCCGACAACCTCGAACGCCCCACATACAAACTGACGAATACGGACGAACACCATCTGGACGAAATTGAGTAAGGGGAATGCATACCTTTTCGCTTATGAGATAAATCGAACCTCTCACGAGCGTTATAAGTTTATATATTCCCATCGATTTATCCTCCGTCGCGTTGAAAAGTGTTACACCTTCTCAAAGGGAGATCGAATCAGATCGTATGAGTAAACTGGCTATCTGAATCATCAATCAATGAGACGTTGTGTATTCGTCTTCATGAAGTACAGAAAAAATCTGTATATATATAAATAATTATGTCGGCTTTTCAAGCACGATAAACTTTAAACCAAACTGTGTAGAGGATATGGGTTCACATAATAGGCAGACAAGGCCAGAGTGGTACTATTTTTTAACAAATCGTTACAGGAGATGGTAGTATTGAACGAATTAAACACTCGATGGAACACGTTGAACAGCTGAACTAATTTATTCCATTGAATCAACCTTCAAGATGGCGACATGGAAGAGATGTACACTACAAAACGAATTGGCACAAACTGACACTGACGATATGGACGCAAATAAGCCGGTCACCGGACCCGTCCGGGGCGCATTCAGATGCAGACTTTACATCGTTGTATTGGACAGCATCGCTGCAGCGGGAAGAGAGGCGAGGAAGCAGAACCCGCAAAAATCCTCTGTCCCATCTTTTAAACCATGGGGGTGCTAACGTGACGCTATGTGTTAAAATTTCTTTAATTGGCTACAGCCGATCATCCGACTTGACCACGTGAGCCATAACTCTTGATTCCGAAATTTCAATGCAAGCCGCGTAGTCTCTGAATCATCCTGAATCACAGGCACCTGACTTTCAGCTCGTGCCTTAAGTGACAAATTAGTTAGTTAATTCGCTTACTTGTTGGTCGCAAATTGGAAAAAAGGGACTTTGCTTTCTTGAAAAGGGAATAATTTAGAATACGCGTTAAGTAAAAATGGTGGGGCGAAACAGTTAATAATGGTGAGGGCGTTATTATTACTTACTTACACACACACACACACAAACACACACGCACATACATATATATATATATATATATATATATATATATATATATATATATTATATATATATATATATATATATAATATATATATATATATATATATATATATATATATATATATATATATATATATATATATATATATATACACTCATGGACAAAAAACTTAGCGCACCAAGAAGGAGTTGTCAAAATGAAACGAAATTTTACATACCTAATGACTACTTTGATATAAGTAAATGATAAGAAATCAAATAAAAGGAATAATTTATTTCAGAGAAAAAGGCAAAAGAACGGAGGAGTTAATACTCCGTTGGACCCCCTCTAGCGCGAATGCACGATGCGATACGATCGGGCAATTGAGTCATACAAGTTCTGTATGATGTTTGAAACATTTCGTTCCATATTTGCTGTAACCTTGCCTCTAGTTCGTTCAAACTCGTGGGATGCCCAACTCGTCGTCCCAAATGATCCCAGATATGCTCGATTGGAGACAAATCTGGGGATCGGGCAGGCCAAGGAAGGTAGTAACAGTGCGAAGACAGTCTTGTGACACCCTTGCCGTATGAGGTCCGAGCATTGTCTTGTTGAAAAATGGCTCCTGGGAGCCGTTGCATGAGTGGCAACACATGTGGTTGCAGAATTTCATGAACATACCTCTGGGCTATCATGGTGCCACGGAACAATACTACGGGTGACCGTGTATTGTAGGCAATGGCACCCCATACCATCACACCAGCTGTGGGAGCGATGTGTCGCTGTACAGCAAAGGCAGGATTGAAGCGTTCACCACGGGCTCTCCACACACGAACACGATTGTCATCCCTGCCGAGATTGAATCTGGATTCGTCGCTAAAGACGACCTGGTTCCATTCCGCTGCAGTCCAGTTTCCTCGTGCGTGGCAAAACTCCAAACGGATGCGTCGATGGGTGGGCGTCAAGGGCAGCACACGTAATGGGCGCCGCGATACCAACTGTCCTTCAGCCAGGCGCCTTCGTATGGTTCGAGAAGACACAGAGGCCCCTAGTGAAGGTGCTACCTGTGCCTGGATGGCGGCCGATGAAGCAGTTGGCTGTGCGCGTGCATTTCTTACGATGTGGCGGTCTTCTCGACGACTGGTCTGTCGAGGGCGTCCTGAGCCTGGTCTTCGTGCACATGACATCTCTCGGGTCCACTGGTCCCAACACCTCCTCACAACACAATCAGAGCGGCCTAATTGACGAGCTACTAGCCTAGCTGACCACCCAGCTTCCATCATCCCGACGATTCTCCCCCTCTCAAACTGCGACAACTGCTTATATTGTCTTCGAACACGGCGTAATGGCATGTCTATCTCAGCTCTTCCTTTGTAAATGATTCAGCACACTCAAACAAGCTTTGGTTACCTGTTTTATACTCCACAGAGTACGATGTTCAACGCCTTCTACCGGCTATACGTAATGCGCAATCACGCTGCATTTCTAATCATTTACATATCTCCCCGACATTTACCTTCATTGCAAGTTTCGTTACGATCCCGCAATTATTTCTTGGTGCGCTAATTCTTTTGTCCAAGAGTGTATATATATATATATATATATATACAGTCGATTTAATTCATTAATGATCATTTTTAACCGATTTTATCATTTTTTATACTCATTTAAAAAAATGTCATATATATACTTCAGTACTTCAACTAAACAAAAGTATTCAAAATATGCTGTAGTTTTTAGTTAATCTAATGAAAAATTATGACGGTATCTAGTAATTACACGCATGTCCATAATTTAAGGATAATTCAGAATCATACGGAAATCGAACTCTAAAGTAAAAATTTCACCTGTAGAATTATCACACACATCTGCAAGAATAATATGCAAATTACAGGAAGCCACCAGATGACGCCGATAGTACATCACAATGACTAGAGTGTAAGAGAGGGGCATATAAGGAATGGTGGCAAAGAAGTAAAATTGTTCACAAGCGTTCTGTAAGTCTCTCAGCACCATAACCGAATAGTTATGACACAGAGGACGAGCGTTGAAGATTTTTTACGTGGTAGAATTATCGGTCGCCTCGAATGTGGGCGTACTCAAATGGAAGTATCCGAGGAACTTGGAATTGCCCAAAGTGTCATCTATAGGCTTTGGCAACGATTCCAAGATGATGGAAATATCAGTAGACGCTACAGTACAGGTCACCCACCAGTTACGACGCCGAATGAAGACCGGTATTTGTCAGTAACTGCCAAAAGAAGCAGACGGAGCACAGCATCTGACCTGTCCCGTCAGGTATCTACAGTCACGGGTACCACAGTTTCAAGACAAACCGTGTACAGACGTCTGGGAAATATTGGTCTATATGCTCGCAGTCCTGTCAGATGTGTTCCGCTCACGGCAACTCACTGTCGGCAGGGATTAGCCTGGAGTAGAGAACATACAATGTGGACATCGTCACAGTGGGCTTCTGTGATGTTTTCCGACGAGTCCATGTTTAGCTTGCAGTATGATTCACGTCGAACTTTCATAGGAGAACGTCAGGTACCCGTTACCACCAAGACAACATCATTGAACGACACTGTGACGGTGGTGCAGGATTGCTCGTTTGGGGTGGAATTATACTGGGCTCCAGAACAGATCTGCATGTTCAAATCGGAACCATGAACGGGCCACATTTATCGGGACATCATTCTGGAACAACGTGAACGTTTGTTTAGGGGTGCCATGGGCGCAGAATTTGTGTTTATGGATGACAACGCCCGTCCTCACCGAGCAAACATCGTAAACGAATGCCTTCAATCTGACGATATCACCTGTATGGAATGTCCAGCATTCTCACCTGACTTGAATCCGACAGAGCATGTGGAGGACATGCTTGGCCGACAAGTTGCAGCCCGTCAACCACCTCCTACATGTGTACCGGAACTTCGGAGAGCATTGCTTGCTGAGTAGAGTAATCTTCCCCAAGATCAGCTAGATAATTTGATATTCAGCATGTCTAGGCATTGTACGGACTGTATTTCATCGCATGGGAGACATACAATGTATTGACCATCATACCAACCATGAAATATTAAGATTTTGTAAAGCAGATATTATTTGCAATTGCTCCAGGGAGCAAGAATCGTAGTTTTTATGAATTGTATCATACATACCCCCTTTTTTTTCTTCTTTATCTTTTGTTTAATAAATGGGCTTTATGAATAAGTCACGTTCATTTTCTTTCCGAAACTTTATTTGCCGGAGCTGGCATTATCCTTAATTTATGGACATGAGTGTATATCGAGAATTGAGAATAGCCGTATACGGTGAGTAGACCATTCGAATAAAATTGAATACACAAATTCCTTTATTTTATATCGTATGCCATACTTTAGTTCTATCAGCACCAGCCTCTGCCAAGTCAATACAGCTTCGGGGTATTAAGGGGACAAGGATCTTCAACATTGTTTTTTGTTTGTTTTTCAATATTTTACTCTATACTCAAAATTATAATAATTAATCTTCCTTTCTACTACATTGACGACACTTAAAATTCCCAAATAAGTATTTTATGTGGAAGAATAATACCTGTTTTTCCAAAAATTCATCAAAACTGCTAGCAATTTTGAAAATGCTCCACGCGCATGAAAAGTTCATTGTCATTCTTAAAGAGTGGATCAGCTGCTCTTAAGCCTAGTTTGCATTGCTTTCAGAGAGATCCTCCGTTGGTGCTGAGAATGTGGACATAATATTGATTGTTTTGGTGTGTCATGTGGTCATTCCGTGCAATTTTTATCGCACCGTTTCGGAAGCAATGGGAACAAAGCCTTAGGGTTCTTTTTACTGTTTAAGAGATATTTTAACGTAAGATTACGTTCCTCCATAACGGGCCTCCCAAAAGCAAAATTTCAGAAGTCCTGTGTCGCGAGTTATAGTTTTTGCAGAGCGCTAATCCTAGTCTGTATCGCTTGGGCAAGCAGTAAACAGTTAAATGGTGTAGTACGGAAATAGGTCAAATTTTTGACATACATACATGCACACACACACACACACACACTCATATATATATATATATATATATATATATATATATATATATATATATATATATATATATATATATATATATATATATATATATATATACAGTGCTAAATTTATAGAAATACAGGTGCCTGAACGGTAACCTCCCGGGGTGTGTGGGGGGTATTCCAAATTATTCATAAAGAGGGGTACTGGAACGCCGCTTCGGCGCTTACCGCCTCAAATCTAGCCCTGCATATATATATTTATATACAGTTGAACCCCGTTATAACGGAGTTCAAGGGACCAAAGGTTTTGTTCGCTTTATCCGGTGGTTCGCTATATCCGAACCGTTAAGAAAAATGCTAGAGTTCACAAAATATATAACTCCTTAGTTGCAATATGTATTCAATAACGATGTATTAAAAAATTGATAAAATCTATTAAAAATTATCATTAATGAATTAAATCGATTAAATTAAACTGACACAACACTAAATAAATTACAATAGGAAAATGGCGGAACCAAAATTTTCGTTCGTTATATCCGTGAGATCGTTTTACCGGGTTCGCTATAACAGGCTTCGACTGTATACACACATATATATATATATATATATATATATATATATATATATATATATATATATATATATATATATATATATATATATATATATATATATATATACATACAAAAGAGGTAAGCAACGATAAGTAATCCTACGTTAATAACCCGCGGTAGTTTCGTTAGCAGAGACTACCTGAAATTTTCTTTTACCCAATTACAGAGTAGATAAGTATCCTCTTTTAGGATTTTTTCACTCTTTAAGAGTGGTGTATTTCAGCCTTTAAGAAAGGTTAATATTTACTATTGAACGGAAGATATCCCGACCTTACAGTTATTTTTCAAAGTCATTTTGGAACCCGAATATTTTTTTTTTTACTTTTCCTAAATGTTACCGATTTTGTATAGAAGATATGACCTCGTTCGATTTTAGCAAAAATGACACAATTTGAATTCTCCTATTTAGAAATTTTAATCTTTACTCTTCTTCCAATGCTAAGGACTGATCAACGGTCTCGTTTCAGGCTGCAAGAGCAGAATGCAACCGCTAACTCTAACAGCGGGATTGATGATGATGAACAAATCTGGTCGTCGTCGATTCGCAGTCGAGGCAGAAGTCCTTTTGTCGACCCGAATCTACATCCTGATCTCGGTATTCCTATCAACCAAGTCGACCCAAATCAAACACTCGTGAGGACCGCCTGGGAAGACGATGGGTAAGAAGTTGACATCGTTATCTGTACTGTTCTTGAACTGTAAATATGCTCGTGTGTGCTGTGAAAATGCCACGCGATATCGCCCTATTCGCGAGTATACGGAAACTTTTAAATGTGCAGAGTCAGAATAAAACATTAGCTACGTTAACCTTACACTGCCGGGCGTTGCCACTTGCATACCGTAATATAATATTCGAGATCATCAATATAATAATTTGCGGTAGACATCAGTAATTAAAAGGTGAGTAGAAGATAAGCTACGAAAAAATTAAAATTTTTAAAATCTACGCGGTCTTTATTTAAAAGTTTACCTTCATAGCCAAAAAGAAAAATAAGCAGAATTCACCACATTCTCCCACAAATCTCCCTAAACAACAACAAAAAGTGCATGTATATATATATATATATATATATATATATATATATATATATATATATATATATATATATATATATATATATATATATATGTGTGTGTGTGTTTATCAGTGGATTTCAGCCATTTTTAGTCATGTTTCATCAAGGTTCAGATGAAAGATGAATTCATTTCAAATTTCATTGCTGCCACGAACCGTCAAAAAGTGAAACCTTTTATTAACGCCAAAACTTCTCAGTTTTTAGAAAACAGATGGTACTAGAAAAATTAAAACATCTTAGTGTTTTTCATAGATCGCAAATGGACGGAAAATGCTTTAAAGGTATTGTTGGGCTAAGACGAGTAACTTCTTCAAATAATGAGAAATAGTTCACGTCCAAGTGATGTCACATTACGTTACATCATTTTCATGGCCAAAAAGTTTTCAAACTTCGTTAATGGATATTTATAATGCGAAATTAAAACTATGATTCACTATTTTTTTAGCACAGCAATCTAAAAATATATATATAATTTTATTTAAATAAGTACTTTTTTTTAATTCTGAAAGGTCCTAAAAATAAAATCACAGAAACTAACTGAGTAATCTTGCAGCATAATAGCGAATTATTAATTATGACAGTAGGTTCGTAGTAATTTCTATTTCCCTTTTTAGATCGTTACCCGAACCAGAATTAGAACTAAATCCAGATGATCTGCCTCCAACAAAGGTAAGCATTGTTCTCCCGCTTCCGTATGTCAGGGGGGGGGGGGTTCCAGGGGGTTCTGTATATATGTATGTATGTATGTATGTATATATATATATATATATATATATATATATATATATATATATATATATATATATATATATATATATATATATATATATATATATATATATATATATATATATATATGTTCATTCTTGGGCCATTATTCTAGGGATACATGCTATCCCACCCCGTAAGAAAAAGGTTAAATCGTTTATTATGCAGGATCATTCTGATCGGGGTCTTTTTCAACACGAATCCACTCAGTTAATCGTCTTTACCAGTCTTCGAAAATGTCACAAGCCAGTATTCCTCAGAGGAACGTCAATATTATTTGTAACTGCAGTTTTTTTTTTCCCCTTCAAATCCATAACCTTTCATCTCAGAGTTTAAATTATGAAACTGAAAAAGTCACATATCAGTAGCTTCGGCAACTCCTCTGCCATTTTCATTCTGAATCGAGTTTTGCAAACAGTTCCTCTCCGTAACAGCTCTATAAGATAGGTCGTGTTTCTTTGCTCAAAACCCGCCAATATATGTTGAAAGTTCCTGAATCTTTCTGCACCGTTGATGGAACAAAATGTAGCAAGCCTAACTTCGGTACAATATGAGTCTCCTAGATATTCGGACTATCATCCCCTAGACATTCGGTATCAAGCATTTCCCTGTCTTAATTAGTAAACTAATTCACGCATAAATAGTCAACTTTGAAATCCTTTCACCTTCAATTATAGTTTGGCATGTATATGCACGCAACGCATTCGCTTAGGAAGAAAGATAATCGTAAAGTGACCGAAAAGGGACTCTTTCCATTGTAAACTGGCGAAGAAACAGCAACATAGGTATTGAATGGCATATGCTTTGGCGAGACTGAACAGCAACATAGGTATTGAATGGCATATGCTTTGGCGAGACTGAACAACAACACGGTATCTCATGAGCCAGCCATGATATGTCGGATACATCGTATGGCACAGGCCTTAGCTATCTGTATATACGCCCTGACGGTACGATTATCCCTTTTGTCTTGTGCTGCGTTTACGTTTTCAAAGATCTTTTGAGTCCTTGTGCTGTCATTTTGTTGTTCAGAAAAGATGACAAAAGTTCCATAAACGATTTCTCTGCGATCAATATTTTTTTTTTGTCTGGAAAAGATGGAAGTCTTTAATCTGAAAACCGAGTGCAGACTGTGAGGTTTAAATCAACGAAATTTCTGAGACAATAATTCAAAATCATGTTCAATGTTCTTTTAATGTGCCTGCCTAAGGTGTAAAGGCTGTTTTCGGTGCAAATTTTCGAAATGTTTTTTATTGCTCTATTTCGAAGGCCATTCTTTTAGGATTTTAAAATTGCTTTACTTTTACGCGTACGATCATTAGATCAGAACTCATGGCAATTTAATAAAACGAAAGCGATATTGACCTTTTCCTTACAGAGCGGGTCACCATGTATCCCAAGAATATGGGCCCCAAAAATGAATAAATAATTATATATATATATATATATATATATATATATATATATATATATATATATATATATATATATATATATATATATATATATATGTATATATGTATACATATATATATACGTATACATATATATATATATATATATATATATATATATGTGTGTGTGTGTGTTTGTGTGTGTGTGTGTGTGTGTATATATAACCCCCTTAATGGCCGTTCTTACAAAGGATGAAGGTGGTATGAAATTTCCCGTTCTAAAGACATAATCGGAAAAATGGGCCATTTTCTAGAAAACTCAGTTACTTTTGGTAAGCGTGAAAGCTAATAATGTTAAAAGTTTTCAATCTGTTTCAATGAAATTTTGCCATAGTGTTTGACATATTACTCACTATGTTTTGACATAAAAGCTAAGCTATATGTGTCAATTTAATCTTTTTGCAGGTACCTGAACTAAGAAAAAAGATAATTTTTTTGAATCATTGTTTTTCACATTTTTTTTTTTTGGTATATTTCAGGGATTTTTTAAATATTGTAAAACTTTTAGTTCTGAACACAGATAAATGTCACAGTAGTATATATCATAAAGGAAATTAAAATAAATTGAGTTCAATTGAGTGTAGGGTATCTGGCGTAAGCCCTCAATTGTACTAAAAATTTATAAAAAAATTCCCTCTATTTTAAAATCCTATGAAATTTTTACCAAAATTATATTTTTTTTCATAATTTTATACAAAATTTGAACTAAAAATATATGTATTTAGTCATTATTTATATTTTTGGAAAAAAAAAGTACTCCGATCGTAGGCAGAGCCTTAAGAAATTGGTTGAAATTTAGAAGGGGTACCCTAAATTTTCAATGTTTTTTTTTACTTTGGAACAAAATACCAGTAAATTTGCTTCAAAGAACTGAGTACTGGAGTGTTGATATATATGTATGCACGATCTAACATAAGAATTAATGACATGAATAATTTTCATTTCCCTTTCCACTTACAGCCAAAAAAAGAAAGATTTAGGAAAGTGCGGAAATTTTTCAATAAATGGTCCTGCATTAAAAAAGTGAGTACTTTTAACGTTAATTGTTATGAAATCGAAATATCTACACATTTAGAAAGTTCTATTTGATATTAGCTGAATAGCCGGGATTCGCTACGGAGTACATTTAAATTAAATACAACGGTCAATGTATGCAATTAATGCCATATATATATATATATATATATATATATATATATATATATATATATATTATAGAATAATAATAATAAATTCAACGGTCAATGCATACAATTCATGCCCAAAAAAAAATATATATATTTATAAAAAATCGGAACGGATATTTTTACAGACAAAATAATGTAGAAGAAAATATTCAAATTAAATCCAATGGTCAATGTATGCAATTAATTTGTATGTTATTATCCATAAAACATATTAATAAATTCTTAAAAAAACTTCCATATGAGTCTAGCGGTTAAATTTAATCTTTTACTGTACTTCAATATTATTTTTTGGCGATTTATTTTGTTGTTATGCACGTGACGCAAAATTAGTTTAAAGTATCACAAAAAGAAAAGAAACTACGGGATCAGGGTTTAATAAATTAAATTCTAAAAATTAATCTTTAAAATTTCACCAAAAATCAGAAAACGAATATATATATATATATATACAGTGGAATCTCGATCTATCGTTTTCCTAGGGACCGACTGAATTAAACGATAAATACGGGAAAACATTAGATGAGGGAACATAAAAAAGCAATATGATCGTTGGGACTTCGTGAAATAAACGACACATACGGGAAAACGATGATTCGGAGAACGATCGATCTTGATACTACTATATATATATATATATATATATATATATATATATATATATATATATATATATATATATATATATAAAAGGCAAAGTCTGTGTGTGTGTGACCGAGTTTTTGTCTGCTCGCGGCGCAGCGCAAAGACGGTAGGTCGGACAGTCTTGAGATTCGACACGAAGATGCCTCCCGAGGTCTCATTATGCACCTCGAAGCCCTTTTTTCGATTTTTTAATTAGATTTTCCGTAATTAAATATTTAGTCGCGATTTGGAGCTCCCGGACGAGTAAAAGCTCCGTAAATCCTAACGTATCCGTCCAAGAATTTTTTTTTCGGACGAGCCTATACGGGAAAGATGACACTATACGGAAATCACAATTAAAATTGTCTGTCTTAATTTATCGATTAATTGTGATTTTTTTTCGATCGCCTGTACGCACCCGTTTTTCGGAAAAAAACGCGATTTTGTCCGTGACCCTTTTTTCCAAATTGTCGAATCGATACGTAAATGTCGTTACATTTTTACGAAACTTTTATCTCAGAGACCCTAGACATCACAGTTTCGAAAGCCAGAACCAAAATTAATTTACAAATTGTAGTTATTTTTTAATAATTTATTTTATGATTCGGAAACTTGCGAGAAATCTCATTTTGGAGATTTCGTTCTTCATTTCCGGACGAAGGTAAAATAGGAGAAAAACCAGTTTTTCGACGTCATGCACGTAATGTGTTGGGGCGTTTGTTTTCTATGAGGGATTCGGTGGTTAAAGGAAATCGATTACTATTGCAGTGATAATCGATTAAAAAATCACATTTAGTAATGCCGTAATTTTTTTGGCCAGCACTTAGTTAATATCGTATAATTTGTGGTGTATTTGTGGAAAAAATCTATGAAGATTTCAAAGAATTTCAGCATGTGAAGGATGTGATATATTGGCTTTCAAGGAAATCGATTACTATTGCAGTGATATTCGATTAGTAATCCTATGTCAAAAATTTTGCCAAAATGTGCCAGAAAGGATTAAATTTATATGGGTAAAATAATGTATCGTGGTGAGGAAAAGGATGACAGCGACGCCCATTAACAAAGGGTTAAGGCTACTAAAAAATTGGTAATTACATTACCCGAGCAACGCCGGGACGGGTACAGCTAGTATATATATATATATATATATAAATTATTTATACCACATTGATAATACTTTGATAAAATGCATCGAATTTTTAGCGCGCTTTTCGTTTCAAATAGTAATTTTTCTTCGTTTAAGACCTATCGTCTTTAAAGGAATCTGCAGTTAATATAAATTAAGAACTGACATTTATTTTCTTACCTCCAAAGTTATCTAATGTTTAGATTTTTACCAATCCTGCAATCAACTTGAATCGACTAGACCGAGAGTTGAGATGGACTTTGCAAGAACCAACATATAGTGAAAGTCCACGTGAAAGGACTCATAAAATATGTCAGTTTTCTGGAAGTTCGTATTAAAAACACAAATACAGTGGACGCTCGCTAATTCGAACTCAAAGGTTCTCAGAAAAAAGTTCGAATCATCCGAAGTTCGAATTATCTGATGTTAAGAGAAAATATATAACTTTAAATGTGTATCACTGAAGAAGAAAATCTCCTAATTTGTATAACCCCAGAAAATATATTATGCTATGTTATCTAAAGTCAAACATATTAAAAAGCAATACAGACTTACCTTAATCATAAAATGAAGCAGAAGATATGCAGTATAAAGTAAACTTTTATTAAAAATATGAATTACACTTTAGGGAAAAACTGTAAAATGGATGTTTGGTTCTGTTTATGATGCCTACATTGTTCAGCCAGCTTCTCGATTTGAAATAAACATTTCAATCATTTTCAGAGGAAGGTTCCATCTGAATAAACGCTTTCAGAGTTTAATAGAGTCCATTATGGCTTTGTCCATTATGGCTTTGTCCATTATGGCCGCATTAAAAATATCTTTCGGCAGGTAAGTAGAGAAAAGCCCTGGCAGTTTTCTACCCAAATTAGTGCATACGTCTTCGTTTACATCAGAGCTTTGGCCACATACAGTTTGATAAGAAATATTGTGCCTTGACTTAAATCGTGAAAGCCATCCATCACTGCATTTAAAATCTTCAATACCCATTCGACTTGCCAATTCATCAGCCTTCGTCAGCACTAGGGGTCCATTTATTGGAAAATTTCGAGATCTAACATCCTGGAACCATAGCAGTAGAGCTTTTTCTAGAACTTCTTGGGACGCATTTCCCATGCGTTTCCTTCCTCTAGCAAATTTTGATTTTTTCCCATGAATCTAAAATTGACTCCTTGTTTTTCAAATTTGTTGACAATTCCTTTTTTATGTATATGTATATACACATACACATATATATGCATATATATATATATATATATATTTTTTTTTTTTTACAGACGAATGAAGACTAGAAGACTGTATAATATAAAATGTATGTAAGAAAATATGAAAAAAAATTTAATGAATTTTAAAAAATGTGAAAAAAAATTTAACATATGTTTCTGAAAGCGTGAAAAAAAATTTTTAATGTTTGAAAAAGTACAAAAAAAAATTTTATGTGTTCGTGAAAATGTTTAAAAAAAATAATAACTGAAATGTGCTTCTAAAAATACAAGAAAATTAAAACGAGTACCTAAATATTATGATATGTTTATCTAAATTCAAAAGAATATATAAATTTTTTTAAATGTCTCGGCTAAATGCAAAAAGAAAATAATGAAAAATATTTGTTTTAAATGTCTGTATATGTGTTAAAAAATATTTTGTGAGAATTGTATGTATAATATTTTTGTTTTACATCTTCAAATGTCTCGGCCAAATTCAATAATAAAGTAATGAAAAATATTTGTTTTAAATGTCGGTATATGTGTCAAAAAAATATTTCTGTGAGAATTCTATGTATAATATTTTTGTTTTACATCTTCAAATGTCTCGGCTAAATGTAAAAAGAAAATTATGTAAAGTATTTTTTTTAAATGTATGTGTCTGTGTCAAAAAAAATATTTTTGTGAGAATTGTATGTATAGTATTTTTGTTTTACATCTTCAAATGTCTCGGCCAAATGTGAAAACAAAGTAATGAAAAATATTTGTTTTAAAATGTATGTGTCTGTGTCAAAAAAATACTGTTGTGAGAATTGTGTGTTCAATATTTTTGTTTTATATCTTCAAATGTCTCGGCTAAATGTGAAAAGAAATTAATGTAAAAGTCTGTTTTAAATGTGTCTATGTGTCAAAAAATATTTTTGTGAAAATTGTATGTGCAATATTTTTGTTTTATACCTTCAAATGTCTCGGCAAAATGTAAAAAGAAAATTATGTAAAATATTTTTTTTAAATGTATGTGTCTGTGACAAAAAAATATTTTTGTGAGAATTGTATGTGCAATATTTTTATTTTATGTCTTCAAATGTCTCGGCTAAATGTAAAAAGAAAATAATTTAAAATGTGTAGATGAAAATGTTTCTCAAAAGAGAAAAATCAGAATATTTATCTAGTCATGTGAACACAATTTTACGTATATGTACGTAAAAGAAAGTACTTTTTAAAACTATATGTATGATGAAAGAAACTTTAAAAATGTGTATGCAATATAACTGAAATATGGATGCAATTTTTTTTTATTTTAAATGTATATGTGTAGGAAAAAGTATAGTTAGAGATATTGTTTGTGTTAATGTTCTGCCTCATAACTTCAGAAAAAATTTCTGTGTAATCCTATCAATAGTTTAATATGAGGTTCTCATATCAAAGAGAGGTTGAAACTTTAGAGTGTACGTATAAAAATAATTTTTTAAATGTGTGTTATATTTTTGTAAATATGTTCAAGAACAGTATGTTTAAATAATGTTATTTTGAAAAAAAGTGTTATGAATAATATCGTTATGAATATGTGAGCTTTAAAAAATAATGTATGTATGTGTCATTGTTAAAATGTTTTTTTGAAATTGTTTCTATAAAAATATGTATTAATCAAAAAAAGAAAAAGAGAAACTTCCAGACTTGAACTTACAATTTTCACTCGCATCCAATCAAAGAATTTGCAGAGGTATATGCTATGGTCAACAAAAAACAATAGAAATAAAAACAATAGCAAAACCCACTGATGTGTTTTCATTTTGTGTCTGTGGATGTTTTTTTTCCAACATTTTCAGTATGAAGAATGCTTGCATGATATATTCCATGGTATTTTTACTGCAACTTATGAAAGATTTGAGCTGTATATTACCTGAAACATTTTGAAATAGGCCCCAAACAGCCGAATGGTAGCCCCTAGGCATTCGGAACCCAGGGGACTCGATTCAAGACCAGACAAGTGCCATTGTATGCTCTCGTGTCTACACTGAGTATGGACACGTTAAATATGGAGGCCGGAAAATACTGCCGTGAGGTTTGTAGGGGTGGGAGGATGGACCAATTCCACCAGATGTCTTCTCATGAGATGCTCGGTTAAAATTGTGGTGGCACAGAAAATAAAAATGTCTGTCTCCGATGGTAAATAGAAACCTGAGTATATCAGAAACCACTTCTCTTAAAAACACACACACACACACATATATATATATATATATATATATATATATATATATATATATATATATATATATATATATATATATATATATATATATATACACTGCTGGCCACCCAAATTGCAACACCAAGAAAGACAAGAGATATCACAACAAAATTTATTTTGTAGATAACATGTTGACCAAGTATCAAATGATTAAATTTATAGACTTCTGTGAAGTGTGGTTCCTGCCAAAATCAGTAGCCAGAGTAGCCGCCTTTGTTGGAGATCACCGCTGCCACACGCCTAGGCATTGATTCAAAGAGACTTTGGATGAGTTCTTGGGGTACAGCAGACCAAGCAGCTTCCACACGTTGCCAAAGTTGATCTGCTGTGGCAGCTGGGGATGGAATCTGGGTCAATCGTAGAGCAACCATGGACCACATGTTTTCTATCGGCGAAAGATCCGGAGAGCGAGGCGGCCAGGGAAGCAATTCAATCTGGCGATTGATGAAGAACCGTTGGACAATGCGTGCCACGTGTGGTCGTGCATTATCCTGTTGAAATATGGCTGTGGGCAAGCGGTGAAGGTAAGGAAGGACAACTGGTTCCAACACCTCGGAGATGTAACGCTGGCAGTTTAAAGTACCGGTAATGAGGTCTCTAGAGGTGTGCGAGAGTGATATCCAATACCGCCCCATACCATAATACCCGGTGCAGGACCACTGTGGCGGTGCATAATGCAGGTGTTCAGCATCCTCTCTTCACGGTGTCTCCAGACTCGAATGCGACCATCGTGGTGTTGCAGAAAGAAGCGTGACTCGTCAGTAAAGACAATTTCATTCCATTCTGCCGTCTACATCCTTCTGTCATCGCACCATTGACGGCGGAGACGTCTGTGGTTCTGCGTCAAGGGTAGACGAAGCAATGGACGTCTTGCGGACAGACCACTCTGCTGTAAACGGCGTCGAATGGTACGCGCAGACACTGGATGATGCGTTACAGACTGCATGTGCTGTGCTATGGTTCGTGATGTGACTGAGCGATCCGTCGCTGCCATGCGCACAATTTGCCTGTCATCACGTGAAGTGGTGCGCTGAGGTGGATGCTATCGAACACGCCGGTCCGTCGTACCCTCCTGCATCCAACGATCACATGTCCGCATTGCAGTTGTTTGGTTTCGTCCAACACGACTGCCGATTTCCCTGAAAGATAATCCACAATCTCGGTAGGCCACTATCCTTCCTCTGTCGAACTCAGATACTTGATCAAAAGACGATCGCTGTTTTCGACGAGGCATAACTGAGCGTTTTTTTTTTTGAAAAAACCACAAGAAAAACACAATTGCCGAACTTGAAATCGTCGAAATCTCCAAGCCTTAAATAGCGCTTTGAAGTGGCGCCACAGGCGCCCGTGATGTGCGTCTGCGCTGAAATTCTAATCATTTGCATATCTTACTTCCGCTAATGCATGTTGTAAATTTCATGTTATTTGCATGTTTCCTTCAGGGTGTTGCATTTACAGTGGCCAGCAGTGTATATATATATATATATATATATATATATATATATATATATATATATATACCGGGTGCGTCATAAATTCGTGCAAAGTTCAAAAATTCGTAATAAAAGAAATAATGCTCTGAAAAATTTTCTGCTTGCGCGAATAGGATCAGAGGGACATTGGATTTCTTTTAATGTAAAAAAAAAAATTTTCCGGAAGTAACCGAAAGAGGGCGTTTTTGCGTGACCACGTTAAGTCTGCATTGCAGGAAAGACATGCCTTAACTGTTGTCACCTTCATGCAGGATGGTGCCCCGACCCACATTTCACGTGATATCAAGACGTTCCTGTTGGAATCTTTCACTGAAGACCGAGTTCTATAAGTCGCGGTTGTAAAGTTCAGTGGCCCTCACGGTCACTAGACTTGACCCAGGCAAATTTTTGGTTGTTGGGATACTTAAAGTCTGTACCGGAACTCCCCAACCACTTTCGTTGAACTTAAAAATGTCATTCGACAGACAGTCGCTGTCATCGATGCTACAACCCACTGTAATGAACTTATTACGTCTCACTTGCCTATTACGTCTCACTTGCCCACTGTAATGAACACGTCTCACTTGCCTATTACCTTGTGCTGGTAGTAATGTTGAACATCTGTTACTTTAAAATAAATGCGCAGTCTCATGTTATTGTGATCTGTTTGATTTTTTGAGTTTGCCTGATTTGCATAAAACGTCTCTTTATGACATGTGAGCGCCCTCTTTCGGGTACTTTTAGATGCTTTTTTTTACATGGGAAAATTTCCAATGTCCCTCTGATCTTATTGGTTCAAACAGAAAAATTTTCTGAGCATTGCTTCTATTATTATGAATTTTTTAACTTTGCACGAATTTATGACGCACCCGGTATATATATATATGTAATGAAAAATAATTATATAAAGAGAATCTTACAAAAAGTATTTCTCATATTAATTCAGCATGAGTGTGTAATTTGACACCAGTTAATTATAATGGAAAGGTGTTTATTTTAAGAAAATGACATATGTAATAAAGTAACTGATTAGAAAATAACAGGTAGCATTGATATTAGAAATTGTTTATATATAGTGATATGAGATCTATAATATCACTAACAATATAATCTATAAGATTTATTCTTTTTAAAAAGATATAAAGTGTTTAAACCGAAACAATTTATATAAACAATGCCAAACAAAATGTTGTTGTTACTTATGCCACTTGACCAACAGCAACACCAGATCAAGTCCCGAAGGCTAGAGGCAATGAAGGTGCGGCTCCTGTTTTGACTGGCACCACTAGGATCTGAGTCCGACTTGGCCAAAGAACCAGTCTCGTAATTTAGAACCGAGTCAAGTGACGAGAACAGAACACTTGACCCCGCCCCTCCAGAGGTAATTTTGAGAACTTGGAGGACATTGCAGCCACAACAAACTTTACGTGCGCCAGCCGCCATTAGTATACACGGCAGTGGATTTCTCAGCGACGAGCATTGAACCAATGACTCTCAGATCACTAGCCCGCTGCTCGTGCCCTTCAAGCAAAATGTAAACTGTTAAAAATAACATTAAAATCAAAATGTGCCGTTACTTTTTGTACATTTTAATATTTAACTATGGAAACTTTTTGATTTCATAAAATGGAATGAATTTTGCAGTTTTCAAACCATTTGGGGGGAAGAAAGCATTTGTGCGGTTTTCAATCCAGCCAACAAATCTCTGTCTATTGGGCCAATTGTCAAACTATCCAAGGGTCAATAGTTTGACATTTTGCTGTTTTTCAGCAGACCGTTTACAAAGAAGATTTTCTTTTTTTAATCAGATTATTAAGTTCAAGTATTTAGCCACCAATAATTTATATAAAAATAGTATATTCAAAAAAGCATTTTTAAGGCATCCGACTACGTTTAAAACATCAATTTTGGTGAAAATTCCGAAATTGTTTTTAATTTCTTTTTTTTTTTTTTTAAGATTGTAAATTTAAGTTTCTAAATCTGCTTTTATTTTTTCGATACGATTATTAGAAATGAAATGAGAGCGATTTAAAGATCAGCAGCAGCTATGAATTTCAATGCAAGTTGAAAACTTTAATCGTGTTTTCTGAAGAACTTGTTTTTCATCAAAAATGTAAACGACTCTTGTGATAACTCTAAATCTAACCATGATATGTCTATGAAATTTTTCACGTAAGTTTTTCATAATACTAAGAATGTAATGGATTACAGATTTGGTTCTAGGTATATTATTTGATGATTTATAGCTGCATTTATAAAAAATCTCATGGAAAATTACTAAAATTTTACATGTAATTGCATATAATGACCTGCATTTTTTTAGATTTTTAGATATCGATTAGCTTGTAGGTCATTACACTTAGAAGGTACTTACGTACATATGACAAAAATAAACTAATGTTATATGCATAATTTTTTTTTTAGAGCCAGAGCCGTTTTTGAAAAAATTTGCTAAATTTCGACTGAATTTCCTCAATTTTGAAAAAACTTACATAGTAAATGTCTACTCTTTTATCATTTTTGAGTTTTGTTATTATATTCCTTCGAATAATAAGACGGAAATTTTCTCAAGTACAGTTTTCCAAAAAAGGGCTCCGAACGTAGTCGGATACCTGAAAAGCATTTTTGAATATATTATTTTTATATAATTTATTGGTGGATAAATACTAGAATTTAATAAACTGTTTAAGACGGGGAAATCCTCTTTTTAAACGGTCTGCTGAAAAATAGCGAAATGTCAAAATATTGACCCTGGGCTAGTTTGACCATTGCCCAACGAACAAAGAGTTTTGGGCTGGGTTGAAAAATGCATAATAGTCCCAACTAAATTTAATGTAGGCTTGACTGCAAGGTTTACTGTTGGGCCAACTGAAAGCTTACTGCTGGCAGACCTGGAAATCCAACGCTTTGGCCAACTGAATGCCAACCGTTGGGCCAACTGAACGCCGACTGTTGGACCAACTGAACGCTAATGGCCGAATCCCACCGTTGGCTACAAGGGCGACTCCAGCCCAGAGTCTCTTTTTTTTTTTTGGGGGGGGGGGGGGTTATATATATATGAAATAAACATCGTCTCATTTTAAATTTAAACTCATTTAGTTTTAGGTCTACGATTATATAATTTTAGACTATGAAAAAAAATACGCCGGGGTTTTTTGAGAGAGACAATTGGCCCTATTGCCCCCCCCCCCCTTGGAGCCGCCAATGGTAGGCCAACTATTCCCGAAAATTGTTTGCGAACGACTTACCAACGGTTTTGTGTTTCCTGGGACATTTATTAAGTATGAAAAAAAAGAGATGTATAGCTCATATGAAACATAAATAACGCCTATCTGGTTATTTTCTCCTTGTAATTAAATGTTTAGGATCATATTTTGATTATTTTTAATCGAGTATTTCAAGTATTAGAACTGAGAGGCAAATTAAAACTATAAAAAATCTTACTATTAACATCTGAAGATAAAACAAACGTATGTTTGTTAGTGAGCAGACACGGGGACAGGCTAATCTCGCGAACCGAGCATAGCAGGATATCGCGACTGGTACCGATATACGCGGACGGACGAGACGCGTGCACTAATACCATCCTTAACTTTCAAAACATTAAACCTTTTTTAATTATTAAATTAAAACCGCATTACTCAAAAGAAGCGGGCAACAGAAACAGCTGACATTCCGAGTGGGCCAGCTCCTTTCCGTTTCGCAAATTTCCACTATTTTCATGCATGTAAAATTAAACTTTTCCGTCCACCAATCGACAACTTTTTTATTTCCATGTGTTCTACAACTATTCATCTTTAAGGATATACACATTTGTATAAAGTTCAAAATGTTTTTCATTGCAAACGAAACTTTTTCCCCAAAGCAGTTTGCCGAATTTCACGAAATCGACAATTTTGATGGACAAATATTTCGGTTTTCTGCCCATATTAATATCAATTTTACAATTTATTGGCATTTGCTAGATGTTCAGCTTCCAAAATATAACAAATTCATTTAATTAAAAAATGTTATCATTCTAAAGAAGCGTACTTAAAGAACTCACTTTTGAAATTTCCCGCGCTGATCGCCATAGTATCTTAATGTAACTGAATGCCAAGTTCGTAATTTTTCGACTTATTATTTTGCTCACTAATAATTCCAGCAAGTTCGGGAAATGTATTTCTAATTAACGAGCAACTGATGAGGATTCTTCCGCCACCAATTTTGAATTCATCAGAACTGTCTTTCTATTTTTTTAAGCACTTTTTCCCCCATAAGATTTAATATTTACATTCGGCCATGTTGCCAAACGGATAAATTATTCATTGAGAACCAGTCTGAGAACGAGTCATTTAATAATTGAAATCCAGAAATAATTTTAAAGTACCAGAAATAATTTTAGTTTTAGGAAATGAGAAGTTAAAACCTTTAGATTTTTTTTTCTAATTGCATGAACTTCTTATTTGTTTAAAAAGCAAAATTTGAAAGAATTATTTCAAGAGCCAAAAACCAAAATTTGAAATCTTTAAGAAATAAAGCTATTTCATTTTACTTCCAAAAAGCAACATATCGGGTTGTTACTCAGCAAGTATTTTATAAAACAACTAAAATTGTTTATTTAACTATAAAATATCATTTTAACCTTCGAAGTATATCATACAGTGTGTAACAAAATTATAAGACCCCCCAAAATATTACTCATTTTAATATTACACTGCATAAAATGAATAATTTTAAAGTTTGAATCAAATGAAAAAAGTTATATTTTCTCAAATAAATCGCTTAAAGGAAAAAAAATTGAGTTAATTGCCCACAGCAAAAGATTTTTTCAAATCTCGGTGTAACATAAATATAAGACCACTTATTTTTTTATTTAAAATCATTTGCGTCTTTAAAACTATTTTATTTTTTCTTTCAAAATCGTAGATAAACTGTAACTTTACATCACCAGAAAGTCCAAACGATAATATTGTAAAAGAAATAGAATTTAATTTGTTTGTTTTTATGAGGAAATTCACAATGCCGCGTGGAAGAGAATTATCTGAACTAGAAGTTCGAAAAATTTGGTTTTATAAGGGCTCTGGAAAATCGGAACGTGAAATAACTAAGATACTTAAACGTTCTAAAACTGCTATTCATAACGTTTTAAGTAAAATAGATTTTTATGGAAAATATAAAAGATCTGGCAGAAAGAGTAAATTATCAGCTTGCGATAAGACAAATTTTCAAGCTTGAAACGAAACAGAACTTGTCTACTCGTAAAATAACACAGCAGACAAGTAAAACTATTTCACATATGACAGTCTGGCGCACTTTAAAATCAAATTCAAATGTTGCTTTTCGGAAATACAAAGAAAACCAAGACTGTTAAAGCATCATAAAGAAGGAAGGCTGAAGTGGGCAAAGGAAGTCATAACCTGGGATGCTGCTTGGAAAAATATTATTTTTTCCGACTAAAAAAAGTTAATTTGGATGGCCCGGACGGTAATATTTCCTACTGGCATGATTTACGAACAGAACCTCGAGTTTTCTTCAGTAGACAGATGTGTGGTGGCTCTGTGATGGTGTGGGGAGCTTTTGCATATGATGGGAAATGTGATCTGCAGCGAGTTCTTGGGAAAATGGACTCCATTTGTTATCAACAACTGCTTTACCAACACCTTAAACCTTTTGGCCCATTTTTAGAAGGATCAAACTGGAAATTTCAGCAAGACAATGCGCCATGCCATGTGTCTAAATCAACTAAAATCTGGTTTCAAAAAGAAAAAATCGAGTTCTTAAACTGGACAAGCCTGACCTGAAAGTCCAGACCTGAATCCCACCGCAAACTTGTGTGGCCATTTGGCTCGTCAAGTGTATGCAAATAACCGTCAGTATGATTCTATGTATGAATTGGAACTATATATCATGGATGAATGGGACAAAATTCCCAAATATTTGCTCGAAAACCTAATTAATTCAATGAAAAAATCGAGTATTTGAAGTTATTCAGAAAAATGGTGGATCAACATCATATTAGTTTTATTAAAAAAATTTGTTTTAATTAGTGGGTAATTTTGTTACAGATATTTGATTGAAAAAATTTGAAATATTTGATAAAATAATATACATATATTGTATATTTCATTTATTAATATCGACCTAATTTAATTTTTAAAAAATTATACTATTTATAGTAAAAATCACAAAATCCACAGTGGTCTTATAATTTTGTTACACACTGTAAACCATTTTATGTAAATGAAATGATGAATAAATCTCCCAACACTTAATAAAAATCAGTAAAATTTCTATAGGAAAGAAAATAAGTCGCCATATATGGTTTTCCTTCGGTTCTAAGAAAAAAAATTATTGATGGAACCAAAAGAAACGATAAGTTACCAGCTATTGCAAACGTTGTCCATAACCAAACTGAACGCAAGAAAGGCTAAGGGCCTGTTCACATAGGAGTCTGTTGTGTTGCGTTAAGGAAGAGATGACGTTGAGACGAAAATAAACCAATCATATGCCTCCAAACGATTAGCATTGAAATTTTTAACGCCTATGATTGGTTTATTTTCGTCTCAACGTCATCTTTTCCTTAACGCAACGCTACGGACTCCTATGTGAACAATCCCTAAGTTGACACACATCCCAGCGACAACCCAGTCATAATTTTTCAAAGCTAAAATGAAATTCTCTCATCTTTATTTAAAATTTAAATTTATTAATTTTACTGTCTTGCATTTTCTCCCCCGCACTTATTCTCGTTTCGTTTTTTTCAATTTATTCCCTCTCTATGTTCTGTCTATCTAAAATTCACCAGTTTGATTACTTTATGCGAACCTGCTTTAAAAGACTCGGTCCAGGCAACTCAATAAACCCACTCTTCTTGTGATCGTGATAAGTTGTCACGTATGCGCAGTCAGGTAATCTGAAATCCTCATTTCCTATACATAGTCGCTCCTATACCATAGTATATTTATACTCACTTGTGGTAACGGTATTCCTTACGCTTGTTGTTTATGTTGCTTAGTGCTTTAAATTAAATGTAATCAAAATAATTAAAATTGAAAAATCGTTGGCGGCAAAACTTCGCAGGTTTTAGAATAGATCATGTACGGAAATAACATTGGTCTAGAGGCTAAAAAAATAAACAGCATTCAAGTAAGTTTAATTTACAGGTGGTTTAGGTAAATTTTGTATTGTAGACAGAACTGTTTTGTTAAGAAGTTGAAAATGATATATATGATTTCTACATTTTACGCTATTTCTTTGTGAGTGAAACTCAATGTTAATACAATACGTATACCTTTTGAATCGTTAAATACTTCATTCAGCTATGGTATGTTTTTTTCAGCTATTTAGTAGATTATTACTTTCTGGTCGATGTTGGTGTGTAATTAAAATACACGCTCAGCGATTTCAAGAGATAACTAAAAGATGCTAATCTGATTTCTCTGATACTTTTATTTACAATTTTTATCCAGAATGTATAATTATATCATCATTCAAGTCAGACATACCGTGTTTAGCAATTTTCCTGATTATGAGTTATACAAATGTTTTTGAACTGTTAATAATTGCGGTATAAGATGATATTTACGGGGAACAGAACCATATCCCTTATCGTTCAGCGAGAAGTTGACACACTCCTCCAAGTGAAGTTCTCATTCAGGAAAATACTATTTTCGGGACTACTCTCGATTTGTGTGCACGGCCGCCATCTTGGATTTTTTTCGCGCCAACTTGGCGGTTTTACCGTGTTTTGAGGAGTGGAAAAAATCTCGCCAATGTGTTAAAAGCGGTGTTTTCAAAACGCTGGACTTAGAATTTTTTTTAGCTTTTTTAATAAAAACCACCTTTTTAAATTATGAAACTTAGAAATATTTTTAACAAATCTTGTAATGGTTGGACTTAGATTTTTTTGGGCATTTTTAATAAAAACTACCATTGCAATTTATGAAACTTAGAAATATTTTTACAAAAAAGCATTCAATTATTGAAGGATTTTTAATAAAAAGTATCATTTCAATTTATGAAACTTAGAAAATTTTTACAAAAAAGCATTAATAAAAAGTAACATTTCCATTTATGAAACTTAGAAAATTTTTACAAAAAAGCATTCGATTATTGAAGTATTTTTAATGAAAACTACCATTTCAATTTATGAAACTTAGAAAATTTTTACAAAAAAGCATTCGATTATTGAAGTTTTTTTCCACACCACCCAAGAGGTAAAACTTCCAAGGCGCGCTTTGTTTTTACGTGGTTTCGGCTGGACCCATAATCCACGTGTATTTTTTATGAAAAATCGTAACTTTTCAAAAAAAATACAATAACATTCTAAATATACAATCGCATTTAAAATCACACAATTACATTTAAAATACACACATTAGAAACATTTTAAATATTTATATTTAAATGCACTTACATTTAATGCACTGCACATACTACTAGCTGTTTCGTGTGGATCCTCTCCTCTGCTTGTTGTGTGCTCTCCTGGGAGGGTAAACTATCAAGTCCACTAGTTTTTTTATTTCTCCGAGCCAAAGGCCTCTCCAGGAGAGCCGACTGTACCCTTGTTGCCTTCTTTCTGTTGCCGTGTTCCAAGCTGTGCACCGTAAACCCTATTTAGTCCTCTATGTGTTGGCACAATTTCTTCTTACGTGGCACTTCCTACATCACTTGGAGAAAAAGTGTGGTGGGGGCCCTGCGGTTCGTATGGATACATACGAACAGTATTTTTTTTTTTTTTTAAATATATAATTTTTTTTTTTTTTTTTTTTTTTTTTTTTAAAGGAACAGAAGAAGTGAGCAGAAGCAGGATAGTAATTGAGAGAGAAAGTTAGTGTTGTGTTAGTAGGGCAACTCGGAGGCCTGAGTGTTAGTTATTATTAATAATAATAATAAAACTTGGAGCAACGAAAGAAGGGTTGTTTTGTACACATATAATATTCATACATATATAATATACACATATAATATACATACACATATAATATTCCCCCCTTCCCCCCAGCACTGAAAACTGCACGCCATAATATTACAAATTATTAAAAAATAGACTTTAAAAATTTCCACATACCTTTATCCTTCCCAATTGTCGTCAACAAACGGTATGTCACCTTGCAGTATGTTTTCTGTTCTCTGTCGCTTTTTTTCAGGCATAAGATCTTCAATTCCTTCCGATTCTGGGGTTGGTAGCTCAATCTCCAGAAGTTGTTTCCCCTGTTTCCCGGGACCTGGATAGACGTCCTTCAAGTCCTGTAAAAAATTAAAAATTCGCTCGCCTTCAGAGAGCTCTGTCTGAAGGCGACGTCTTCGGTAAAAAAAGACAGCCATTCCTTGACTGATGCTCTTGGAGTTGCGTCTGGAGCACGATAAATTCGTTTTCCAACGAATTTATCGTGTTTGAGCGATCAGTCCAGCCCACAAACTCACCGATGCTGTGGTTTGTAGTTTTGTGAATAGCTGACGGGAAAAGAACATCAATATTTTCATATTGGCGTGCAGAGTCAGTGCAAATTACCGAGGTGCTCGGGTGGCAAAACCTCTTGACTAAAGGCCATAAATCCTCCTTTTTTTTAGACTTTACACGGAAGAATAGCCCCTCTTTGTCTTCACGACAGTAGATCCCAAAAATGGTCTCTGACATCGGGGCTGTTCTTCTACCCCTGTTATACTTGCGAGAACTTAAAAAGGTTTCGTCGAGCTCTATCGTCTTATGTAGTCCCCCAAGTAACTGACTATTATGCGACGCATAAACCTCACAAACTTCCCTACAAAAGAAAAAAAAATCTATCACACTACGTATATGAATTTTGGGTAATCCATTGTACTTCCTCCATTCGCACATGTCCCTGTGCACTTCAGTAACCTTGCGCTTGCGAACAAAGTCAATGATGATACTCAGTATTTCCCTGATGGACAGCTTAGAGTGTTCAAAAAATGTGTTTGACAGTGGGTTAACTGTCACACTACACTTTTTCTCCTTGCACCTCCACCTCCAACCAAACTTCATCCTCGATTCTCGCGAAATTCTCATTTTCGAACCGCATGCGGTGCACTCCATTTCGTCGCTCTCCCGTGGAAGAATATTTAAATCCTGCAAAAAAGAAATAGCACACTCATCATTTTCTATAATTCTGTGCTCAGTATGATGAGAAAAACCAATAAGAGATGGATGCATTTTAAGATGCAGATAGATTACTAATCCGGCGGTCTCGAGTGCTGTGATAACCAGAGCGTGCGAATTAGCAAGTGCACAGTAATCTAGGATTATGAAAAATGTGGATTAGTTGAGCTAATTGCAACCCCGACACCCCCCCCCCCCCTCCAATGGGAGTTCAGAAAAATGCCGTCGTTCAATCGACGCGATTTCATTGGTTAACGAAGGTACCAGAACGAAATAATTATCGCCCAGCGAAACGCGCCAAATCGTGGCGGAAAAATCCAAGATGGCGGCGGTGCACACAAATCGAGAGTATCCCCCTATTTTCTACTGTTTAAAACTTTTAGCCTGACAATCGACATTTTCTATGAAAACTGAACAATAAGTAGATAATAAACAACATTAGATTATTTGAATGAAAAAATATTGAATACAGCATTTGTCTGGATTAAATAATAAAAACAGCCTAAAAATTTCCAAAGTGTCCAAAATGTATCAATCGGTTTTTAAAAGCAGATAATACTTTTTTTTTACATTTGTCACAGAATAGTGTGGAAACAATGGATTCAAAATATAAGAATTTTATTTTCATAAAAAAATCTTAAAAGCTATAAAATACACATGTAAATACTTGATAGACACATAAAAATACATTGTAAAAAAATAAATAAAGTGTATAAAATTTTAAAGTTTGTAGCAAGATAATTTCAGTGCATATAGGAGAATGATAAAAGAAATAATGACAATAGTATTTACAGGTGAATTTTTAGAACAGAAATTAAAATATTTCCAAAGTAAAAAATCAGTTTATAAAAGTAATAACTGAGATATGAATAACAGGGGTAACCTCTCATCTTCGTGATTGTATTCCTTGAAAAGAAAGAAAATAAAAATGTTATGAAAAGAATTAAAAAGATTTTTCATTCACTGAACTTTTAATTTGTTATCTGAAGGTAATTTCAAATGTCATTGGCTAAAAATATCTAAATGATCATCATTCAGATTAGAATTGTTAAAAGTGAAAAAAAAAACCAAGTGACATTTCTGAGATATAACCACTGACATTTGTTGGTGTAATCGTGAAGCTTAACTGGATCAGGATTACTGAGTATTTAGCCATTAACTGAATAATAAAAACATTTCTTAAATAGATTACATCTCAATTGTCCCAGAACATAAATAAAGGAACCACTTATATAATTGCTGAATTCGAGGCTATAAAAAATTCAGCATTTTCCCCAACATTCATGTGTTTTGTGTTTTTTTTTAATTTAATTTCATGTTTAAAAATATTAATATTGTTAAAACATCCAATCTTATCAAAAATAACAAACCATCATTTATGTGCTTTATATTTTAAAAAATTATAATGAAATTGATATGCACGGTTAATTTCATGGAAAACTTAAAAAATAGGACCATTTAAATAATTAATTTTTCCATATTAATTAAGAATTGGTACTAAATTTGGTGAGATTTTACAGCTTGGCACCATGTGCAGTAATCTTCAGTTAAGGCATTGTTTTCTTGTATTATTCCTCAAACAGAAAATTTGGTACTTTTCCAATAGCCGGGCGCAAGTAATAAATTGCCAAATATGGTAAATCGCATTTGCAGCTATTTTGTTTAGTTAATAGTAACTCACTTGTAATCAAGTGATAAATTGCCAAATATGGTAAATCGCATTTGCAGCTGTTTTGTTTAATTAATAGTAACTCACTTGTAATCAAGTGATAAATCGCCAAATATGGTAAGTCACTTTTTCCGATATTTTGTTTAATTAATTGTAACTCACTGTAATCAAGTGATAAATCGCCAAATATGGTGCTCGCGTTTTCAGCTGTTTTGTTTAATTGTAATTCAGCTGTTTTGTTTAATTTATTGTAATTCAGCTGTTTTGTTTAATTAGTTGTTTGGCCTCACCCGTAATGAAGTGACTGAAGTTTTTTTGTGTGTTTATTTTACTATTAAATGTGGTACCATTAAAAGTGTGTATATTTATGACTGGGCTGTCTTGACTAAAAGTCGCCAACAAATCACTTTATTAAATATATTACTATTAAAAGTGTGTTTATTTCTGTGTGTGCTTTGTTGATTAAAAGTCGCCAACACATCGCTTTATTAAATATGTTACTATTAAAAAGTGTGTTTATTTATGTGTGTGTGAAGAAAGCTGATAAGTTTGGGGTTAATTTGCTTCCAATTTTTCTTCATGTTAATTTTGGGGTTATATAGTTGGGACGTTTTCTCCACATGATTCATACCCGTTGATCTGTCATCTTCTTCCAACGTTTCGTGTGTGACAATGCTTCTTCAAAATTTAGTCCATCTATTACCTATTAAACTGTTTTCCTAGGGTTGTTATCTTGGCGACTTTTCATTCCCGCCAATGGCGATACTTAATAGAGATAAAGCCAAATTCGCCCGGCTAACGGAAAAGTACCGAAATTTTTTTTTTTATGATGGCATTCGAAAACATTTTTTACATTATGTTATTAGTTCCTGTATTCATTCAGTGTTAACATTTTTGATGACAAGAGTTAATAACATTCATGCTCATCTTTCATTGTAACAAATATAACAACAACATCATGAAATGTAATAGTCCTAAATATTCATAATTTTTCGTACATCATTCATTATAATATTCTTGTTTAAAGTTTTAAACGAATGTATTTCAAAGAGGATGATTTAAAAGTAATACTTGATATTTAAAATTCAAATTCTTATTAAAGTAGAAATATATTATTTAACTCTTTAAAACTGTATGCAATTATTGATATATTTTATATAAAAATGTTTTATTTTCTCTGCATCATGCATTCTAAAGATTTCTTTATAAGAAACATTTCAAGATTTACAAAATTTGTTTAAACTGATATTTATGACAGCCTTGATATGGTTTTTCAAATATTTTTATTGTAAAAATTTTACTTGGGTCAATTGAATTAAATTTTAATTGTATGCTCTCTTGTGTGCATATTCTTTATACTCAATAGAGTATGTTGTACTGGCAAAATTTATAACTATGTTCTTCAAGTTTATGTCTAGGATAATTTTTTAATATATATGTGACAAAATTGAAAGTGGTTCAGTGGTAAATTCAAACAATAATCAATTAATAAAATACACAGCTAAACATCACAAACAATTTTAATAACACATAAAATAAATGGTGAACCTAAGGGTTAAAAACCCAATCAAGGATACAAGCATCAAGCTCATTTGAAATAGTACCTATCATCCCATATGAAAATCTTATTCTATCTAGTTTGAATCATAATCTAAACCTAATATATTTGAGGTAGAGAGGGTACGAGATTATTTCAGTCAAGCAGAGCCACCAAACATTGTCTTTAATCATTTAAGCACACTAGCACTACCTTACTGAAACTTTCGCAACATAGTTTCAGTTCTTAAGATCAGTGTTAGCCAAATTGATGTTTCTTATATTAGGATTTATGTATCCTATCCCCTCCTAATGATAAATAATACTTAATTAATAGAAAGTAACTGTACTAAAAGTGTCATATATAGTTTTAAAAATTCTGGTGCTCTTTACTTTTCTCACTGCTCCAGAAATGTTTTATAACTATGCTGTGATGACATATGCATGAAATTAATTATGTTTCTATATGGAAAAAATTCCAAAAAGGCATTAGAGGATTATATTGAACCATTTATTTAAAAGAGAACTTTGCCTCTAAGATGAAAATATAGGCTAGTAAGTTTTCATTTTGCATGAGAAAAATTTACATAAACATTCTGTATAAGTTCTTTTATAAAACTGTTTGAAAAAATTTTTCTGAATGAAATACCATCGCTTTACACACAGTGTCATCAATATGTGAAACTCTATCAGGACAAAGCTAGCAGTCACACATTAAAATCCACTGTTAATTTCCTAAAAGAAATGGAACAAAAAACTGGTATCAAGGCCATACCCTTCACTGATATCCCTACTAAATCTCCCGATGTATTACCTATGGATTTTTGTGCTTTCGGACTTTTAAAATCTGCATTATCCAAACGTGTTCTCAAAACCCTTAGAGGACTCAGGAAAGCCGTTCAGTAGGAATGGGATAGAATACCTCTTCTGACACTTCAAAAGGCATTATTATCCTGGAAATTGCAGTGTCGAAAGATAGTTCAGAATAAGGATGTCAAATAGAACATTCAAAACACAAGAATTTTATGTAATTTAGTTTTGTGAATACAATATACATCGTCTAAAAAATGTGTGAACAGCCTCTGTAATATTAAAGCATGCAAGGCTATTTTCTAAACAATGGTCTACATACTAAAATTAAAGAGCTAAAAACTGAGTTAATAACAGTTGGTTAAAAGGCTGCCAATAAGAATAATTTCTTTAAAATGTTTGGTAATCTAAAATTATTAAAAAATTGGTATTTAGACTCGGGTATACTTTAAGGTCTGTTAAAAGTCGGGTTGTTTCCCTTATTTTTTTCCCCAATTTTTTTTGCAGATCAATTAGGTATGTGGCACTGTAGTTCTACTACAGTGCTGGAATTTTTAAGGACAAATATCTGGTTCTTCCCTTCAACTGTCACTTCTCAAATTATTGGGGTAGGGTGCGTTAGCTTGTTCTATTCTGTTCTTTTGTGTACTGGTCTGGTGTGATTTCTAATACTTTAGACTTTCTGTTTTCCATGTGGGAACCTTGGGGCCTTGGGATGTTTTTTGGCTAGACTTACATCCTATTCAGAAAGTTTCCCCTTGAGGTAACTGACTTCGTTAGGTCTCCTTTTGAAGAGACCGGTCAATTAACTTGATTTAATTGGATTTTTTTTTTTGGGGGGGGGATAATCTTATATTTTGATTCTATTATTATATTCATACCTATATATGCAGTTGTGTTCGCAACTTAATGCAAATTTATGTTGGAATATTCATGGTGTCATGTGGCATTTTCTTGCACCTCATTTTACCCCTTTTATATCTCCTGATCTAATTTTAAGTGATTATTTTGTTGAAAAACCTGAAAATGGCTTTGAATTTTATCAAAATATTTTATATAAAACATGAAGTTTAAAAATAAAATTAATGTAATTTGAATAAATTTGCTTTAAAATATTTTATAAACTGTTTGAACGAGTATATCGATGTATGTGCCGACATAGTTATAGATGTCAAAGGACCACCTCCTCCTTTGGCACCTGTTATTAAAGTCGGCTTCTCCAGAACTTCTCATAATTTTTCTTCCAGTGAGTCAGATAATAATCAGCCTTTTGTAGTCTCTATTTGAATCACAAATGTTAATGATTGTAACTCTCTCAAGGAATGTCTAGTTATTTTCTAAAAGTTGCAAATGCTCTTAATGCAAACCCTACATTTCAGATGTTTTTAGGATTTTTTGCATTCTGGTATAAGCTCAACAATCTATTATTGTTAACTACCCTGTATCAGTCTGTAAGTATTTTATACTCCAGAGAGAATTTTTATAAAAGAATTTTGCCATACAATTTAAATTGAAAGTAACAATAGCTTATTTGTTAGGTAATATCTTTATCATTTTGTCACATTTGCTCATAATAAAAATAATAAATGTTTTTCCAGTATCCTCACCTGAACTTAAGTGTAGAAAATAAAGAAAAATTATTTTTTCTTATCCCAGGACAGGAAAAATAGTTTATGATAAGTGATTTATTTTTAAAAAACCATAAACATGTTTGTATATGACCTAAACAGTTTAAATTTCATCATATAGGGAATTTTATATGATTATAGAATATGGTTTTTAATTTACCTGTCCCTAAAAAAATTTAATTTGTATGAGTATCACTATTTTGTATACTATGCATATATGTTTCATTAATCACTGTTTTGTTAAATATGGTATTAAACTTTTGCAGTTTCTCTCAGTGCCTACATTTTTGACTGAAGAATAAAATATTCCATACTCTATCATGAAAAATGATTTAAATTGACAATTGCTTTTTTTTTTATCTCACTGTATATGAGGAGAATGGTCTAATTTTCTCTAACTAAGAAGTGTTATAATAGGTATAGCTTAACCTTCATCTGATTTCTTGTAGCACTGAACTCTATTGTAGAGTTCTGACCTAAATATTTCCAGTCTATGAGGATGTCTTGAAATCATTTGATTTGATACACAAAATGAAAAATATTATGAAATTACCCTATCCTGTAAGAACAAAGGGATTTTTCAATATTCTCTGAATCACACAATGGTTTTATTTATTTTATTATCCATTGTAAATATAATTCAAGATAATCATTGTAATTCGAATTATTCTTAAATTTTAATTTTAATTCTTAGCTTTTTTTAGATTTATAGCAAAACTATTTTATTATTATCAACAACAAGTGTGATGAGTATTTAAAAGACAATATAAGTCAATTCACATTTTCGGTGCCAGTGTACATTTTTATAGGAATAGATCATTTTTATATTGCATTTTTATAGAAATAGGTCATTTATTTCTAGTACATTTATGTATAGTCTCCCTTTGTGCTTAATAAGCGTACATAGCTCTCTTAGTGGATGTATACAAATCAGAATTGGAAAAATGTTTGCAAATTGTAATCACACAATCTTAAAGAATGTCATAAATCGCTAGCATTACTCTCTATTTATAGACTTTGTTAAGGGCCTTTGGCCCAACATCCACTATGACTGCAATAGAAAATAAAGACAATTTATCGATCGAAATGCATTTAGGAGCATTAATAAAAATAAGTTTTAATTTAGAAGCATGCGTAACCATTGAATATCCATCCCACAAAATAGAGAAAGTTTTAATAATTACAAGATGAAAAGAACTTTTTATATACAACGTTTTTAAATTTTCTGTTGAATCATATAAACTTGACAATTCTATGTATTAATGCTTTTTAAAATTTTTTTGATGAATTATCCCATCACCTTGAAAGAAAATGATCAAAAGCGTAATAAAGAGATATCAAATGCGTAATCAATCTTAACTTGCGTTTAACTTTTCGTTCCCGTCTCGGCGGATAGCTGGCTGCACCATTCTAGAAAACAAAATTAACTGAAAATGAATTCAATCCTGCTTAAAGATGGCTAAAAGTATTAAAAGAATGTATTGTCATCGTGTTCTGAGCTATTCTAAAAGTTTCAAATGTCTAGCTAGTCGGGAAGTTAGTTAAAAATCGATTGCAAGATTTGTACTGGACAAACACACAATCAAAGAAACAAGAAAGCGAGTTAATAAAAACATGGTAAAAATTAATGACAAACGAGAAAGACGTGCCGTAATCAGAATATATAAAATTTTTTGCAAAGTTTTCTAAAAATGCAAAAATCCAAAATTCCCCTACTGTTCACCTAGTCCAATTCTATTAATAGCTTCAATGCCATTTAATTCCGATTTCCTCTAGAAAACCCCCCTTTTGGACCCCTTAAGGTTTAACCTCTTAAAAAATGTCTGACAACTTTCCCCACTTCCCTTTGAAGGCGTGCACACACAGAGAATGGCCAGCTCACATGTAGCAAGACTCCAGAAGAGAAAAACTAAATTTAAATTCAAAAATCTAAATGACTATCAACTGAAAAGAGTGCCGAAAAGGGCGGCCGTCCTCAGTCAACAAAAATCCCAGATGAAAACGAATTCATTTATTCTAACTTGAGTCAACTGAAAACTAAAACTAATATTAAAATTCCCTAATTGCTATTAATGTACACCTAACCCGATGGAGCCGAGATGATTACATGTTACAACAAGTCTCCATTTGAGACAGAATTTTTACATAGAATCAACTTGAAACACATCATAACAATTTCACAACATTAATTATCAAAATCAAAATATTAATTATAAAAAGAACATTATTTTAGAATATCATTAAAGAAAATCGCTAAAATATCAATATGTAAGAAAATCGCTAAAATATCAATTTTAAAAACACATTAATTATAACAGATGTTACATGTTATACGATGAATATAGTTGATAAACAAACGTCTATGTCTGAAAATTTGCACTTTTTAAGTCTCTTAGTTCTTGAGTGGCAACCATTCAGTCCAGAGTCTTTGTGACATTTAGTCACCTCAAAAATTTTATTTAATTTCTTTTTCTTCTAAAACAGTTCCTCCCTACCGATTCAAACACAGTAAACAAAATAAAATCAGTTACAAAAAATAATATTACACTTCTTCATTTTCATTTTGACGTATTTTTAATCAATGTGAGCTCTATAACCTGAGAAAGCATGTTACACACACTCATGCTTTATTCAAAAATTTAAATTCGCCTCCAGCATCATCAACAAAATATTATTTAGGATCCAACTCAAAAGTTTTAAGATGCACAAAAATAAAATATACTAAATGAATAAAACTAAAAATACACAATTATCAAATTATAAAGCAAATTAGATCTTAGAGGTATGAAATCAAATTTCGACTTTGTATTATAAAATTCAAAACAATTCGTTTACATTTTCAAATGCTTTTCACAACTATTCAGTGACCATTACATAAGCTCTTGACCATATATGAATTGAGAAGACGTGAAAAAGGCTCATGCCTGGTCAAACATAAAATCATACTCTAATTGACAAAATCTGTTAAATAATTCACACTTTATCAAATTTCTATCGCAATTCTTTCATTACTAAAATGCAATGTGCTGTTCAGAAGAGGTCTCTACCCCCTCGAACTCCAATGGATTTATAGACTGCCCTGCAGGATACGTCTGTGAAGTTGGCCCCCCGACATTGAGATATCCAAATTTTGAAAACGGCATACGTTTGAGCGTCGTTTGAGCGCGTTTGAGCGCCAAAAATTTTCGTTTGAGCGCCATTTGTAAAAAAGTTATGGGCATTTCTTTTTTTGGCGGGAAAAACACCTAGCCCCCCCGACATTGAGATATTCAAATTTTGAGAACGGCATTCGTTTGAGCGCCAAAAATTTTCGTTTGAACGCCATTTGTAAAAAAGTTATGGGCATTTCTTTTTTTGGCGGGAAAAACACCTAGCCCCCCCCCCCCCCGACATTGAGATATTCAAATTTTGAGAACGGCATTCGTTTGAGCGCGTTTGAGCGCCAAAAATTTTCGTTTGAGCGCCATTTGTAAAAAAGTTATGGGCATTTCTTTTTTTGGCGGGAAAAACACCTAGCCCCCCCCGACATTGAGATATTCAAATTTTGAGAACGGCATTCGTTTGAGCGTGTTTGAGCGCCAAAAATTTTCGCTATTTTCTTTGTATACAATGGGCGCTACATCAAGAAGTGAAGGTGATCAGTGTGTGAATTGTTGTACCGCGTTATCCCCCCCCCCCAACTTTAAAAATAGAAGTGATGAAAAGAATGACATCCCCCCCCCTTCTTTCCCAAGATTACCAACGCCCAACGGACACAGGTGTCAGCCGGTCTTAAAATAACAACCCCTCATAAACTGTACCTTTTTTGGTTTGTACTTTTTTGTCTGTCATGCCCACACTGTGCATTCCCGTTTTTGTACAGAATTTTTTTTCATAGAGAATGAAAAACGCTACCCAAGGACTTTTTAAACATAAACCCGAGATTGCTGTGACATTCAAAATATGTATGTACAAAAATTAATTATAAAACTCGATGCATGAATACTACAATAAAATATGACTACATTAAAAATCCCAATTTCAAAATTATAATATACAATAAATAAAATGTTTTGTTTCTCGTACAGAACGGAGCAAAAGATTAACATTTTAATATAATTATTAAGAGATACGCGCATAAATGATTAGAAACATAAACCCGAGATTGCTGTGACATTCAAAATATGTATGTACAAAAATTAAGTATAAAACTTGATGCATGAATACTACAATAAAATATGACTACATTAAAAATCCCAATTTCAAAATTATAATATACAATAAATAAAATGTTTTGTTTCTCGTACAGAACGGAGCAAAAGATTAACATTTTAATATAATTATTAAGAGATACGCGCATAAATGATTAGAAACATAAACCCGAGATTGCTGTGACATTCAAAATATGTATGTACAAAAATTAAGTATAAAACTTGATGCATGAATACTACAATAAAATATGACTACATTAAAAATCCCAATTTCAAAATTATAATATACAATAAATAAAATGTTTTGTTTCTCGTACAGAACGGAGCAAAAGATTAACATTTTAATATAATTATTAAGAGATACGCGCATAAATGATTAGAAACATAAACCCGAGATTGCTGTGACATTCAAAATATGTACAAAATTATCAATTATCGTAAAAAGCTAAATATGGTAATTATAATATTCCACACTGAAGTCAGGTAATTAAAAACAAAAGGTTCCAATAGTTAGTTGATCGTTAAAATGGTTCCAATTTTAAGATTAAGCTGATAGTAAATATAGGACCGCGTGTGGATTAACGAATAAATCTTCCTTAATATTAATAACTTTGTTCTCCAAATCGTTGTATTTTTCCCAAGTCCCACTCGTTCGATGGCAGTACGCTATATAGTGATTTGACTGGTAAGCAATAACTGCACCTCAAAGATATAGGGAATTTTCTAATTTCAGTTCGACCGGAAAATCCAAAAGCTTTGTCAAGTCACACACTTGATTTTTAGTAATTTTTTCTTGCAACAAACGATTTGTCGAATCTAAGAAATCGAGTTCAACGAATAAATGGTGGCCGAAAGTCCGTTTTACGGCTTGAATGCCGTTGTTGCAGTTTGGCTTCTTGCACATATAGGTAGAATCGAACTGTTCAGAAATTGCAGTTTGTAATGATTTTACGCCATCTGCCATAATTCGTTCTCTGTTGACACGCAGGACGGGCAAAACTTGTATTTTCGTTGCACTGCACTTATTGCAGATTTTAACAAGAGTGACGCTGGGTGCGTCCTTAAGTGTTTTTTCCAAAAAATTGATTATATTATCAGTTGCGTCTACAAAAGAAAGATTTGGAAGGACTGGAGATTCTGATTTGGGATACATGGATTTTAAAAATATAGCTCTGCTTTTATAAAATGCGGTCAAGTTTTTGTCAGCCAGAAGTTTTAGAGCTAACTGCAAAACGGAATTTGAAGAACATTTTGCGTAATTAATGTAATCTTTAAAGTCCGTTATCGCTGTACTTAAACTCTGCAGAATGGAATCGAAAGGACATGTGTTTTTTATTGAAATGACTTCTCCACAAATTTCTTGTGGCTGGCATAAATTGCCATTTTTAATTAATTTCATTGACGCCGAATTGGACAATTGGCATACCCAAATTGTAACAATGACCTCCAGGCATCATTTGACCGAAGAAATGCGATGGCGAGCTATTGGGAGAATAGAGGCAGGACAAAGTCAGACAGAAGCGGCCAGACGGCTAAATGTGAATCCGTCTGAGGTTCATAGACTTTCTAACAATTTCTAACCACGGATGTCGCATTCAAGAGGTTCAGCCAAGGACGGCCATAAGCTACGACGAGTGCCGATGACCGATATTTGTCATTATGCACACGAAGGAATAGAACCGAAACTCCGTCTGCAAGCTCCGTCTGTAGATTCTCCCTCGCTGCAAGCTCCGAAAGGTTATCAACGTCAACCGTATGTAGAAAGCTTAACGAAGGTGGTCAATTTGCGAGGCGACCAGTCATTTGCGTCCCGCTCACGTCACGCCATAGGCGGGGGAACATTTGCAGTGGGCACGTCAACATGTCCACTTGACGCGTGATCAATGGACGGCTGTTCGCTTTACGGATGAGTCCAGGTTTAGCCTCCAAAGCGATAGTAGGCGTATTTTAATTTGGACAGAACCTGGAACTCGTTTTCATCCATCACATATCCGTGAAAGAGATGCATACGGATCAGGTAGTGTCTGTGTTTGGGGTGGTATCTTTTTGGGTGGAGGCACAGACCTCCATGTCTTTACCCGTGGAAATGTGAATGCTCACACCTATAGAGATGACATCCTTGATGCTTATGTGCGCCCTTATGCCGGGGCAATAGGTGATGCTTTCGTGCTACAGGACGATAACGCGAGACCGCACAGGGCTCGCATCGTGGATGCTTATCTTGAGCAGGAAACAATTCAGCGCACGGAGTGGCCAGCTCGATCACCGGACCTGAATCCTATCGAGCATGTTTGGGACGCTTAAGGACGACGTATATCTGCTCTCAATCCTCCTTTTAGGACCCTAGCCACGCTTTCAACGGCTTTGCACGAGCAATGGCTCTCGCTTCCTACCGAACTCATAGACCGCATAATTGACAGCTTCACACATCGCTGTATGTGCTGTATTGCTTCTCGGGGGGATAATACACCATATTAAAGGTACTTTTCCTATACCAAACTGATACGTCCGATATGTTCTTTCTATGCACATGCTAGTTTCTGCAACACCATAATTGCCTGGCGATTTCTTTTTATGCTATTTTATACCTACCTATGTGTTGTATAATGTATATAAGTTTCATTAAATTCCACGCGAAACTTTTTGAGTAATCGGTATTTTTGTGACTTTTCCTTAATTTTTGATAACCAGTGTATTAAAACCCAAAATATACCATAAGATTTCTGGTCAAATATTTTATAACATAACTAAATGAGTGCAATCAGTTACTAAATAAAAATAGTCGATATAAGAAATGAAATGTATTCAACAGAATATTGGAATAAACTTACCGACCTTTTTATAGTGTTTAGAAGAGTTAGAGTTAACTAGACGTCAATTGCACTACATTTATGGTGTAGAACAGGGGTTCTCAACCTTTCAGGCTCTGTGCCCCCCTTTGAACACTGATGTGAGGTCACGCCTCCCCCCCCCCACCATCACCATATCGCTTACTCCTTTCAACAACGTCATATCTCGAAAAACAATATTTTTTAGGAGAGAACTCAAAACAAAGATTTTTTTGAAGAATAATACCTATATGTTTCAAATTTTTTTCAAAAATACTGACATTTTTAAAAATACTCCATGCGCATTCCATATCATTTAAAAACCTTAATTTTTTATTTGTAATTTAACCATATATACAGGGTTAGCACAAATGAATGACCAGATTTTAAATATTTTATATTTTCGAAACTATTACACATATTACAATAAGTGATACACGAAATTAGAGAAAAATATACCAAGTTTTATTTTCAGTTACAAATGTTCGATGTGTGACCCTTTTGTTACACGTCAAGCATCTAATCTGTAATCAAGTTCGTACCACACATTTTGTAGTCAATAGTTCCTAACACTGCACAAATGCGTTCTTGAAGTTCTTTCAGTATTTTCGGCATCAATAGTGCATAAATAGTGTCTTTGAAGGAACCCCATAAAAGAAATCTCATGGCGTGAGGTCCGGGGATCTTGGTGGCCATGTGATTAAGGGTAAATCACTGTCACTCGCACGCCCCACCGATCGGTGTGAAAGCTCCTCGTTTAAGTAAGCACATGCATGCAAAGTCCAATGGACGAACATTTTTGCGGTCCGGCCAATATATTGGTACACAATAATATATAATGAAATAACCGACGCAGAATTATAATAAGACAGGAAGAATTCGCTAAATGTTTTTTAATTATACTCTTTTTTTGCTATTATTAAACAAAATGCGTATATTTATGTTGAATATACTGTAATTAGGTAAATAAACATACGTTTCTATTAATATTGATTTTTTTGCGGCCCACCTATAGTTAAACCTTGTTTGTTTGGCCCAAGTTAGCCTTTGAGTTTGACACCCCTGGTGTAGAAGAATTGGTGATAGCTCCTGTTTGTTTACATTTCTGTCTGGATAGCCCAAGCTTGTGTCATCTCCCCGGGGGTGAGAAGGGTTGCTTTTGTTTGGGCGACCAGTGGGCCACCCCCTTATCTGACATCTTTATGTTTGGAGTGTGAACACGCATTTCTGCTCCCATTACAAAGCGGTATCGTAACTTTGATTGTCGCTGACCGTCTGGGAAGAGGTTTGCCGCTGAACCAGATGCGTTTCTGTGAGTTTTTGTGATGATTTCTAGACCCGTGCATACCGAAAGGGAAACTTGAACGGGAAAAAGGGGGGGGAGAAAATTTAGTGTCGACGAAACGGGGTGGACACCCATACCGTGTCTGCTCAGTGGAATTCGGGAGAAGAGAGAAGTTATAATACAGCTGGACGCAAAAGGGGGCGGTGTTGAAAGGCGTAGGTTACCGGGGAAGGTTTTGCAAACTCCCCTCACCAGTTTGAGTTTTAAAAAGTAAAAAACAAATTTGCTCAAAGATTATGATATAATAATTCGGCATTGAGGATTGCCCAGTAATTTGGTGAGGCAATCCAAAAAAATTTACTTACAAATCGGAGAGCGATAAAATTTGCTAGATGTAAAATGCAAAATAGTTTTATCAATATACAAGGAAAAAAATTACTACCTGTAGCTAATACTCTTTCAGAGCATTCTGAAAACAAGCATAACTAAAAATCACCGATTTTTGAGGTATGACGTTGTTGAAAGGAGTGAGCGATATGTGGTCAATACAAGTAGTACAATCGAAATTTGAAACTGAAGCTGGTTATTAAATGAAAATATATAATAGATAATTTCATACACAAAATTTAATATTACTACACATATCTTAATTTGGAACATAGTATTGTTATTAGAACATAGGAAATCAAAGAATTAAATACAGATCAAATATATTTGAAGTAATCAAGGATCTAGGTGAGTTTGGAATGTAATACCAGTCACTTTCAAAACATTAATAAGAGGTCTGGCATTGTTTGTCATTGACAAGTTTTTGAATATTAGGTTGTAAGTGTGACAAAGCACACCTCAGGTCTCTTTCAACGTCCAGCTTTGCTCGATATTTTGACTTTATGTATGCTAATGCTGAAAATCCAGATTCACAGAGATATGTGGATGAAAACTGCACTAACAACTTCAAAGCTTCCAAAGCAACTTCTGGGTAAACAGGAAAATAGCGTAACCAAAAATTTTCAACATCCATGTTTTCGAATTCCGCGTTTGCTTGAGAATCACATTTTAGGTCGAAAGCTTGTTCCTGGATATTATCAGGAAGTACATCCACGTCGATTTTAAAAGGATCTCTTGTTAACTTAAACTCCCGATTCTGTGAACTAATATCTGGAAAATAGTCTGCAATTTCATTTTGCAATGCTACCTACCAAATGCATAATGATATAAGGTCCTTCAATACATTTATCTGTTGCAATGGGGGATTTTTTTTTTTATCGAGGAGGTCGTTCAATCTTGGAGAGGATGAAAATTTGGCTCTGAACTCTGAAGACGGCGTTGCCAAAGAGCTATATTCTTTGCGAAACCCTTAACTGCATCATAAGTCTTCAGAATTTTTTTCTGACATTGTAGCTTCATGTTCAGACAGTTGAATGTCGAAAATACGTTACGGTTACATTGTGACCACAAAATTGAATACAGTAAATAACAGTTAGTTTTACTTTTTATTTATTTTTTTTTAACTCAAGCCTCCCTTGAAATTCTTCTACCCCCCCCCCCCCCGCGGGGCGCACCCCCCAGGTTGAGAACCGCTGGTCTAGAAAACAGTTTGACATATCCTTCCTCGTTAAAATAATCTTTGCTTTTACCACATTTACAATAACTGTGTTACAGTGTTAGAAAATTATAAAAACTCAAATTATAAAATTGCATCAAGCAATTGCTTAACATAGTTGAAAATCATTTACAGCTGACAGAATTCTTGCCCTAATTTTTCTGCTTCTATTTTTTTCTTGATGTATTTATTGGAATTTGAAGGTTTAAAAAGTCCTAGGGTAGCGTTTTTCATTCTCTATTATAAAAAAAAATTCTGCATAAAAACGGGAATGTACAGTGTGGACATGACAGACAAAAAGTACAAACCAAAAAAAGTACAGTTTATGAGGGGTTGTTATTTTAAGACCGGCTGACCCCTGTGTCCGTTGGGCGTTGGTAATCTTGGGAAAGAAGGGGGGGGGAATGCCATTATTTTCATCACTTCTATTTTTAAAGTTGGGGGGGGGGATAACTCGGTACAACACTTCACACACTGATCACCTTCACTTCTTGATGTAGCGCCCATTGTATACAAAGAAAATAGCGAAAAATTTTGGCGCTCAAACACGCTCAAACGAATGCCGTTCTCAAAATTTGAATATCTCAATGTCGGGGGGGGGCTAGGTGTTTTTCCCGCCAAAAAAAGAAATGCCCATAACTTTTTTACAAATGGCGCTCAAACGAAAATTTTTGGCGCTCAAACGACGCTCAAACGAATGCCGTTCTCAAAATTTGAATATCTCAATCTCGGGGGGGCTAGGTGTTTTTCCCGCCAAAAAAAGAAATGCCCATAACTTTTTTACAAATGGCGCTCAAACGAAAATTTTTGGCGCTCAAACGACGCTCAAACGAATGCCGTTCTCAAAATTTGAATATCTCAATGTCGGGGGGGGCTAGGTGTTTTTCCCGCCAAAAAAAGAAATGCCTATAACTTTTTTACAAATGGCGCTCAAACGAAAATTTTTGGCGCTCAAACGAATGCCGTTCTCAAAATTTGAATATCTCAATGTCGGGGGGGCTAGGTGTTTTTCCCGCCAAAAAAAGAAATGGCCATAACTTTTTTACAAATGGCGCTCAAACGTATGCCGTTTTCAAAATTTGGATATCTCAATGTCGGGGGGCCAACTTCACAGACGTCTGCAGGATGCATGGTGTGCATTGCCTCCAGGATATCTTCAGACATTAGTCGAGTCCATGCCACGTCGTTTTCCGGCACTTCGGGCTCGTGGGGGATCTACACGATAGTTGGTAGGAGTATCAGATTTTGGCTCTTCATTGTATAATATACACACCATACAGATTAAAATGTGGAGACAGTGTGGTGAAAATATCTGTAGCCACTAAACAACATTCAAAACAAATATACCTAGACAAATTCCTAAGCCACGTTCTCTTTCTTATTTCTTGTAATAAATTTGCATATTTTATTACATTTACAAACTTTTAATATGTTGGTAACCAAGCTTTTTCAGTAGATGTTAATCTCTGGAATTTCTCGGAGCATTAAATTTAATAATTAACGATGAAATTATGACTTACGGACAACTAAAAATAATATAAAGGGGTAAAATATCAATATCGCTTATCCATTATTGATCAGGCCGATAGCGGTAGTTTTGTGGAGATTCCTACAAATCGAAACATATCAAATCACGTCATTGTTTTCTACGAGGACAAACGAATAACAATGGCTAAGGAACCTGATACCCTAATTACAATGAATTTAAAATGCTCAGTATTTTAAGTAATGCAGAACTTAGTTTATAGATATATCATTTCTTAGCACAAACATTTATATATTGCTATTGATTTCACGTAAAAAAACACGAAAAGAGCATGCTGGTACAGTTAATATATCTCATTCAATTTCTCCTGTCTTTACAGGTGCTCGGTACAGATTGTACAGATTCACATCTTACCACCCACACAAGAGAGAAACCTTTCGCCTGCTCTATATGTGAGAAAAGGTTTTCTAAACAGGGTAATTTAAGAGTACATCTCCGCACCCACACAGGAGAGAAACCTTACTCCTGCTCTGTATGTCAGAAAAGATTTTCTCAGAAGAGTACTTTAAAAATACATCTGCACACCCACACAGGAGAGAAACCTTTCGCCTGCTCGGTATGTGAGAAAAAGTTTTCTAAAGACAGTCATTTGAAAGTACATCTCCGCACCCACACAGGAGAGAAACCTTACTCCTGCTCTGTATGTCAGCAAAGATTTTTTCGACAGGGTACTTTAAAAATACATCTCCGTACCCACACAGGAGAGAAACCTTACGCCTGCACTGTATGTGAGAAGAAATTTTCTCATCAATGTAGATTAGAAACACATCTCTGCACCCACAGAGTATTAAAACCTTTCGCATGCACTGTATGTGAGAAAAGGTTTTCTGTACAGTGTTATTTAAAAGAACATCTCAGCACCCACACACAAGAGAAACCTTTCGGCTGCACAGTATGTGGGAAAAAGTTTTCTATGGAGAGTGGTTTAAAAATGCATATACGCACCCACACTGGAGAGAAACCTTACGCTTGCACTCTATGTAAGAAAAGATTTTCTCAACGGGGTACTTTAAAAATACATCTCCGCACCCACACAGGAGAGAAACCTTTTGCCTGCACTGTATGTGAGAAAAAATTTTCTGAACAAGGTAATTTAGAAAAACATCTCCACACCCACACAGGAGAGAAACCTTTCGCCTGCACTGTATGTAAGAAAAGATTTTCTTTCCAGGGAAATTTGAAAAGACATCTCCTTTTCCATGGAGGAAAGACTTTTGGTCTGCACTAAATGTGAAAGAAGTTTTCTGAACTCGATCATGTAAAAAAAATGTTCGTACTCACACAGAAGAGGAATCTTTCGTGCTCACTGTGTGAGAGAAAAGATTTCTTTCCAGTGTACTTTAAAACGCTTCTCCCTACACTTTCAGTGATTTAACCCACTTTCTACTATCGTATGAAACGGAATATTTATCCCTCCGTTGGGAAAATTTTCTTGAATATCGAATTCAAACTCAAGTTTTACGATGTTTAAATTTGATAACGCACATAATATTTTGGAATTTAGTGTTTTATGAAATTATTTTTCTTTTGAAATACATCAATGCGCTATCGGTCATGACTCATGATCCTTGACAGGAAACTTCATCCACCCAACTGATTGGAGTAAAAAAACTTGTCATACCTCTTTACACTGCTGGAAAGGGTGTCATGAAACGTCACTTATGAAATACTTGTGGTTTTTGTTTTTGCCTGATATGAAATAGTTTTTAAGATTCAACTGCTTTTTCTACATCTGCTGTGTTCTGTAAATGGAAAATAAATATGTATAATGATATGAAAATAAATATTTTATGGCTCCATATCGAAACAGAATTAATTTTCGATTGTGTATAAATTACACCAAGTCTCGTCTATTGAATATTGGACTCTTTGCAAATGAATAGATTCGCAAATAACAATATATATTAAAAGGAATACATAGTTGATACTGTATAATTTAATATTTATACTGTTTGGGTAAACGGCAAACATTAAAATTTAAAAAAAAAATCGCCATTTGCAGTTGAGTACTAGACGAATATTCATGTCTTTGAAAGTTTTTTACCGTGATTTGTTTTCATGTGACAAATTTTTGAAATAGAGACTACAGATGTCTCGGGTAATGCGAGTGTAGAAGGTCAAAGATCACATATAAAGCTTGAAAGTTTGTGCTCGGTGGTTTCCTCACTGCTTGCATCAGAATAAAAATAAACGCCTGTTCATTGCACTGTTGAAACCTTTGCACAGTTAACGTTTTTCCACCTTAGAAGAGCTTACTTGAGCCGTTACCCGAGTCATTACTGGATTCAACGAAAGTAGCATGCTGCAAGGAATAAATAATCTTCCTAGATGTTGGACTGTTGAGAAGCAGGGGACTTACTACTATATAGAACTGTCCAGAGAAATGGTCAGAAATAAAATAGGTATAAAAAATCTAATTTAGTGTGCATTACTTCTGAAATGACCCTCATATTTAGACAGGAAATGTGATCATCTGCTTTCACTCTAAGAGTGGCACCGGTAATCGGAGAGAAAACCTTTTGAAGTAACGTGTCACATTATAAGACGAAGTCTGATTGGTATTTGAATCAAGTTTTTATGAATTTGTTGAGCAAATTTGCTGTTCAGCTAACATATGCGATAAATTTTTGTCTTAATCAAATTAAATTTTATCTTGTCGTACGGCAAAATGCGAGTGTATCTAAAATACGTAAGAATGTGGAAGCATCAGTTATAAAATTTTTCTACAATGACGTGGTCTAAAGGAAAGTACTATGACGTTTGAGAATAAAACTTCAGTGTTTGCAAACTATTTAAGAGAATGTTTTTTTAAACAATCAAATAAATGGTTCATATTCAGTATAAGAAAAAGAAATTGTAAAAATTTCGGGAACTAGAAGAGCATTCAATAATAGAACTTTTAATCTCGCAATTTGTGAGGATTTTAATTATTTTTTTCGGAGCCAAAGATTTTTATAAAACTATTAAGGTAGGATTTTCCTTTTTGAGATTCCCTCCCACCGCTGGCATATTTTCGTGGTCGAGACGCTAACAGGTTGGAGGGGGGTAGTGTCGATCCCTATTACGCCATACAGACTGCAGAAAATACGGCGCTTGTCTCTATTGAAGTATGTAAAAATTCAATTTCGCAAATTGAAATAAAATTAACTTACTGTGGTTACAGTGTGCACAAGTATTTTTTCTCCCGACTTATTTCTGCAGATCAGTGGCTCTAATGCAGTCAAAATTCCTTCAATCGTGCCATGAAAGTGAGGTTACGGTTATTCCCATGGAAACGAATGAGATGACAGCGACCTTGTTTTAATTCCATTGCCTCGATGAAGCTGCTACTTCAACGTTAGTTTGATGTTTTGGTTAAAATATTACCCTGGAGTCTTAATTCGAAGGGAAACACCGCCAATGGAACTAATGAAAATATGAATATTACTATTTGGTACTTCCTTACATGGCCAGGAATCGTAAGCAAGTACTTGGTCTAGCTACAGACAATAATAGACCGTCGAGTTGTATGATGAAGATATCCTAGCACGGTATTCAGATAGTGAAAAATATTTACTGTTGTTCTGGTGGGCATATTCATATTGGATTACTAGGTAAATCCAGACGTAAACAATGTTGCTGTCATTTTGTTTGCTTACATGGGAATAATTGATAACCACACTCGCATGGCATGGCTGACGGAATTTTGTCTCGATGTCAGATCCCGTTTTCCAGCTGTCCCTCGAATAAATACGTCAGGAAATGTAGTCAATTGTAGTACAGAAAAATGCTGTCATAAAGTGAAAAATGTGTGATTTTAGAGAATAGAAGAATTGTTCTGATCACACAAAATTGCGAGCAAATGACAGTGAAATTTTGTTATATGGACCGAACATGCAAAGACGAATTAATTTCATCTATAGAGAATTTATATAAATTCAAAAAGATTAATTTAAAATTTAATTACTCGTTGGTAACAGTTTAAAATATAAATACAAAGAATTCGTCATCGAATCATTAATTTTATATTAATTATTCACATTGCTTTGGAGTTGGTTTTGATCACACAAGTTTTGTTAATAGTTGACTAAATGTCGGATTTATTATGTCTATATGCTGGAAAATATATTGCTTAGCGGATATATTTTATAGATTTAAAAGGTGCTCTCAAATATCTGCTGAAAATTATCGGCTTGAAGTAAAAGCATATGTGAACAAATAGCATGGAAGTTTTCTTCAAATTTCTCAATAATTACGATTTCTAGAACACATCGGGGGGTTCTTTCGCTAACATGTGTATTCTACGAAACATTCTTATAAATGTATTTGCATCTGACTACAAACACTTAAACGAACTTTAAAATTTGTATTTTTTTCCAATTCAGCAACGTTACAGCGGGGCGAAACTGTATTATAGATTTCCCTAGAACAAAGACATAGTTTACACTGAGTGGCCAATTTTTATGACCAATTGACAGTTTTATGCAAATCAGCCATGACGTCACGCCATTGCCGCTTGGTGAGACTGGTATAAAAAGGGATAATAGGGGACTGTAAAGACAGTTAAATCACCTGGGAAGGATTGGGTATAAAACGCATTTTAACGGACTTTGAATGTGGAACGGTTGTGGGTCCTAGAAGCAGTGGGGCGAGTATCTAGGAAACTTCTTCGCTCGAGTAGAGTGCATGATAGCACAAGATTAAACGCCTCCAGTTTGCATAGGATCGCAGGGACTGGACATTAAGTGAATAGAAAGGGAGAATGTGGTTCAATATATCACGTTTCCTACTACACCATGCAGATGGCAGGGTGCGAAAATGGAAAAATCAGCACAAAAATTATTTATCTTAAATGCATTGCCACAGCATTTGAAGTTGGTGCATGCAATTTAATATTTTTTCTGCCATTGTTTTGATTCATGCAGAAAGAACGTCTGAATTCCGAAGGGATTTAAATATTTTCGCTGACCAAGTACATCCAGTTATATTAAGGGTTCACTCCATTGGAGATGGATACCTCCATGAAACAAAGTTCATATCGTACACAAATGGTTTGAGGAGCTTGATGGAGTGTTCACTTTCCTTGGCAGGCCTCCAAAATTGCCAGTTCTCAATCCAATGCAGCACTTGGGGCACGAGGTCGAAAGGGACATCATGCAGCTGGATTCATTCAATCTTGGAGAACTGAAAAGTGTAGTTCATCGGGAAGGGTCTCAAATTCCACAAGATATCTTCCAACCTCTCAGAGTCCATGTTATAGGGATTTACAACAGTATTGAGAGAAAAGGTGGCTGAATGATGCATTGGGTAGGTGATCATAATAAAATGGGCACTGTGCATGCACACCTATCAGCTGCGATTGAGTGACTAGCCCGGTGTAAACGTTTATGGCCGATTCTTCCTAATTTCAGTGTGGATTTCAGCCTCTACTGTTGGGAAGGAGAACATTCATGAGGCATCTCCTATGGCCGTATTAACGATAAGAATGAAAAAAAATCATTAGATCCCTAGTTAATTCCTTATAATTGGTCGCTTTCTCAGTTTTAAGTCCTAAATAAAAATGTGAGGAAGATTGTTGTCCAGAGTGAGATTGATCCAAATTTTACTGCAAATTAATTCAATGGAATTTTTGTATCAACTTCCCCAAACAAGATAATTTTATCACAATTGTTTACGTTAGTTGATCCCACTTACCGTAAATCTTAAACGTGTAAGCAAAAACGTTAAGATTTTATAGTTTTAGAACAGGTCTTGAGGATAGATCCACGGCATCTACCTATCCCCCAGTGGAAAGTTTTCATTCTTTTTCTCGAAAATTTGAATTAAGCATTTGATGAAGCAAATAACTGGGTAAAAGTCGAGTCAAAACCAAATACCTTGGAAAGCAAATGCAATTAGCGCACGAGTAAGGCCGCCTGCACACGGAGCAACTCAAAAGAGACTGATAACCGACTCAAATCACAAACCAGTCCGTGATGAGTCGCAACCTATGTAATTGAATGGAGCCACGCACACGGCGCAACTGGTTACAAACCCGTCAGCAACGCGTTTGTAATCAGTCGCAGGCAACTCAACGTGTCGAGTCGCTAGCAACTTCAGTCGCCAGTTTCTCTTGCGTTGTGCGTGTTATTACACAATCTATGTTACAGCCGCTCTAATGGCAAGCTGACATATGACGTACACGAGTCACGTGACTTCTGCCTAGCGATGAAATGAAATTCTAACGTTTTTTGTTGTATGGAATACAGCTCAGATTCAAAATATTAGAATAATACAGAAAAAGTAATAAGAAAGAAATTATATTCCATTTATTTATTTTTTATACTAAGTAAATGCAATTAAATTTCAATTAATCTTTTTTTTTTCAATTAATCTTTTCAAAAATGATATTAATTTTAAGATAATAAATATGTTTAATCAACAATAAGTTCTTAATAAAAATATCGTTTGCATATTTGCATTAAAAGACATTAAATTTCCAAACGATATTTTTAATTTGTAAAAAAAATGTAATTATTCTAATATTTTGAATATAAGCTGTATGTGCGCGCATATCTCAATTAATTTCTGATAATAATTTCACTAAAAAATGAACGATCAACAAATTAATATCAAATTAGTGGGTGAAGTGGAAAAATATGCAGTTCTATACAACTTCAAACTTCCATGATACTCAAGAAAGGATGAAACGGAAAAGGCGTGGAAAGAAATTTCAAAATAATTACTAATGCCAGGTATAATTTTTTTATTTCAATTTAGAATGAGTACAATTAAAATAAATCAATAGCATACTTCCATTGCCAGGGCAGAGATGCTTTAGGGGTAAGAAAGTAGTTAGCTAAGGAATTCCTGAGAAGGTTTTCAGGAGAATTTCTGTTTATTGTAATGTTTTGAGGTGAAGGTTGTACTGCGTCGTCGTTATTTGTTTCTTCACAATCTGTAGAATAGGTAGCCGTATAATGAACCCCCTCTTGCTGTCGTACATAATTGTGAAGGACACAAGCTGCTTTTATGACGAAATTCACATTTTCAGGATGTCGGATACGAATAGGGCCATTCAAAACAGCGAATTTTTCGCATGCTATCCCAAAAACACATTCAATGGTTTTACGTCCACGGCTCAACCTGTAGTTGAATATTCTTTTCACATCATCTAAAATTCGTCGAGGGTAAGGTCTCATTAAATATCGTGACAGCGGGAATGCCTCGGCACCAATAAAGTAATAAGGAAAGGGATGACCATTCTCATCATATGTCAATGTTGAAGGGGGAGGGATATTAAGTCCACCATGTTTGATCCAATATTTCATTGCTGAGGCTCGGAATATGCCTCCATCGCTGTTCCTTCCAGCATAACCGGTTTCGATCATAGTAAATAAACCATCGGCTTCGCAGCACGCCATTAACACTATCGAATGATACGATTTGTAATTGAAATTAGCAGAACCACTGTTTGCAAATTTATCGAACCTGACATGTTTGCCGTCTAATACTCCTATACAGTTTGGAACATTCCAGAGAGTTTCAAACCGTTTTGCTATTGATTCCCACTGCTCTCTGTTTGGTACTTGCATGTATAGCTCTTCCAACTCTTGCCATATTACTTTTGATGTAACCGCCACAATTCCACCCACTGTAGTCTCCCCTCTAGCAAAATAAAGCGCAATAGAGGCAAATGTTGAACCAGTACCCAAATATCTGTAACATAAATAATTAAACATATTAATATATTTGTAAGATTGACATTAATTTAATTAGAAGATGAATAAAACTAGTGGGTCCTAAATCATCCCCATATAAGACAAGAGTCTCGAAATTAAATACTTGTCAACGATTTATTCTAAGTTGAACACATTGTTTCTACTTTGAAGTTTCTATTTTAGTCATTTTTTTGTTTAATCATCTTAAAGAATCCTAAAAGAATATGGAGGGTCGAAGGTCATAATTCACGGAGAGAACAAATTAGTCATCCATGGCTTCGGTTGCACTTGACTCGCGTATATGCTCAAATTGTTTTGATTTTAATCATGGTATTTTTTCTCTCTCTGCTGTAATCTCCATTCTACTGTAAACTTTTCATCTCTCTAGCAGCATAATGTAAAGAAAGGTGGAAGTATCTTCGTACAGTTTTTGTTCGAAACACGAAAGCCACGAAAAGTGGTGCAGGTGCGAAGCCGAAGAAGGCATATTATCTTTTGGAAGCTATGAAATTCACTATTCCATATATTAAGACATTAGGGAGCTCTTCAGGAAATCTACCCAACCCACCACACCAGGAAGACGATGAGGAATTCGAGGAAATTGACTATGAAAATAACGCCACAGAGGGATCACAACCACTTTCATCATCTCACAAGTTGACACTCCCGTGTTCAACCATGTCACCGCCACCAGTTGCCCCTCCACTAACCTCAACTTCAGATATGTGTAAAAACAGTCGTCAAGAGCAACACAAAATAAGCGTGCAATGAAAAACCATGAAGTAGACAAAGCGTTTATCGAATACCTGCATAGCAAAAAAACCAAAAGCAGCTCTTCTGACAGTACCCAGGACCCAAAAACAGAAGGTTGAAAATGTTCCTGCTTAGTATGCTTCCAGATCCTTTAACAATGACAGATGAACAAGTACGACGATTTAAGCGCAAGGCTTTAGATTCTATTGATGAAATCCTGTCAACCCATCCTATAATATCTCAGGAACTATCTTTTTCATCCAGATCTTCAACCCCTGCATCACAATCTCAACTCATACCTCAACCTGAACATCAGTCAGAAGCAACTTGTGAGACACCACAACTCAGCACACTTGAAGTAACGGGTGCAACCACTGGAGCAGGAAGCAACATAGTTACAAGTGCAGAAGGGTACTACGTAGCATTTGATGAAGCCTTGAACGACTTATGTCAACAGTAATTTCTATTTTTCAATTATTTAATTGATTAGAAATAATTTCAATAATAATTTCGTAGTATTTTTTAGCAATTCTAGATATTGAAAGTGAAAATGAGTGAAAAAGTTGTCGGACTCAACAAGGAATCGAACCCAGGACCTCTCGTTTTAGCTATATTAAGTATTTTTTCTCGCTATATTAAGTTGATGTACTTATACAATAATGTACCTGATCGATTTTGTTTTAATAAAAACAATTTTCTTACCTGAGAGTGATTAATATCCGTTCCTCAGCATACACACATTCCCTCATGTTTGAATTTTGTCTGTTTAGTGCAGGAGAAATCAGTTGTACTAATTCTGAATAACTGTCTTTAGTCATACGATAGAAACATAGAAATTTTGCATCCGGAATTTGTAGTTCTTTTGCAGCAACAAATGATCGGTGGTTAAAATTTCTTTCAATATATGGATGAACCCAAAATTTCCTTCGTATTCTATTTCTTCTGTGTCGATAATAGTAATAAAGCAACACTGATTCATGATTGAAATCATCACTACAATCATTATCCATGGTAGCCCGGAATAATGATGTTCTTCCTTCCATGACAGGTCGCAAACTATTGATTTGAATCACTTTTGAGTCGGCCCGTGTGCGGAGCCGCATCACTAACGAGTTTGCAACCGATAAGCAATTTCAGTCCCTAACCAGTTGAGTTTCCTTTGAATCGCTCCGTGTGCGGACGGCCTAAAGCGCATATGCTCGTATCTGTACGGAAAAGGTGTAAATTGGTGAAGAGGAGGTTTGGACAAACGGCGTGTGTTCCGTGCTACATTTCAATGCTAAATAGTAAAGCCATGATGCATTTAAACTTCCATCTTATGGGATGAAAACACAGAAAAAGATTTTTTTTTCTTTTTTGGATACCGTCACGCACTTGGGAATCAAATATATCTCAGTAAAAATTAAACTTAAGTAAATTGTTGCGATAAAAGAAAATCCAGATATGTTCTCAAACTTTGGAGGTACAATAGAAAATTGTTAATATTATTAAAATTTTATTCGACTAAACGTGCTGGGAAATTTTCCTCAGCCTTTTCATTGTAAACTACATATTTTTATGTATAACCAGAAAGTCAAAATATATGTTTAAGTTATAAAACATAATTATCATTTTCAGTGAATACTTTAAGAGAAATAAAATAATCTGTAATTACCAATGATTATAGTGATATACCAATGATTACAGTGATGATTATAGTGATTATATTATGAATATCCAAAAAATTAGTTTTATATATTTCCATTCGTGTAATCGCCAGAAATATCTGATACTGACCAAAAATTATTTATATTACAGGCATAGATTTTTGAAAGTAATAGCAGTTTGTTAAAAATTTACATCGGCTTTAACCCTTTCACTGGCCTAATTCGAAAGACTAATTCACCTATCCTGGCTTCTGAAACCTTTACAGTTCTACCCTTCAAGCGGCCCGATTATGTCGCGAAAGGTTTGTTTTTACTGCATAACACTTCATTCCCCCTTTTCGAAGTATCCTTTGCTTGTCACTCCGCGACCCTGCCACAGTCATAAAATCTGATAGCCCTTTGAGGGTCTCCCCCAATTGCTTCCCCCAGCGGAAAAGGGGAATTGAAACGGTACGGGATACTAACGCCAGACAATTTCTACTGCAATTCTTCGAGAAAGCGGGAACTGAACTTAACTAGTATTGAAGTAAAAAATGACGCTCCCGTGGTGCCATTCATTTTCTCACGAAACAAGTCTTTCAGGCCAATTTTCAATGGGCGCCTTAATAATACGGCAAATAGTGGGGCACGGTACCAGCATTATCTGTTATTTATTTAGACAACGTCGAAAGCTATCAGCTTTGCCTGGCATTAAATTCTGCCATACGCAATAAGTGTTGCCTGAAATTATCCATTTTCTCACAAATCTATTTCTTTGTGATCCATATTTGAGTTGTGTTAGTTCATATAAATATCTAGTGAGTTTTATAAGTTTTTAAATAAAAAAGTACAGTTTTTAATAAACAAATTTAAATAAGAAAGTTAAAAATTTGATTTACATTTTTATCTATTCTAATATTTATAATTATAATTTTGTTGTGTTTATTAATTTTTGCACGACTAAGCGTGTGTCGTACTTTTTGCGCCATAATCACTACTTTTAGTTACGTTGTTGTAAAGGCAAGTAATTTCATTATAGTAATAAGAGGCAAATTTGAAAAGCAATTTGTAAAGCTTTGAAGAAGTTCTTCCAATTTTTTTAATAGTACGTAAGTTTTTTAGAACAATGTAAGAAAAAATAAATTTGTCGTAAAATTTGTGCAGGTGCCCTCAGTGAAAGGTTAAAAAAATCAACTTTTGAATTCAAAAGAAAGTCAAAAATTCAATATTCTATTTCTCATGCTTTAATTATTAAACTAGACGCTTCGCTCCCAGGCTTCACTCTGTGTTGTATAAAATCTGGACTCTGAGGTCAGAGCCCCTTGCGTGCGATAGATTTGTGTGGACATCGCACACATACATACATATACAGAGGCTGTTCGCACATTTTTAGACGATTTTGGTAAGCGGTAATAAAAAATCGCTTGCTGCAAAAGAAATAATTGCAATTGTACTATGTTTATAAAAGTCAAAATTATCATCTGCGGCTTGAAAGCTTTGTTTTTATTGAAAATGGCGTTTTTAACAAAGCAGTGGTTCGAAGGCTACATTTAGGATCTTTCCGAAGAGAAATATGCATATTCCAAACAAGTATCCAAGGAAAAAACGGACATCTTCGACTATTGCAAAGGTACGTTGTTTAATGTTAAAAGAAAATCCCCCTAGTCAAAGGACAGTTGCAAAATCATTAAAATGCTCGGTTTCCACTGTAAACAAAATGATAAACGTTGATTTAAATCTTAAGAAAGCGAAAAAACGCAATGTGCATCGTCTTCTTTCAAATCATATCGCTGAACGCCGGACACGCTGCAGAATTCTATATGAGAAACACTTATCCTAAGGAAACTGGAAAACAATTGTCACAATAGATGAATCATGGGTGTATTTAAATGATTGCAACAAAAAAAGAGCCATTTATTATCATAAAAGCCATTTATTATCAAAATCTGCTGTACATTTCCTAAAAGAAATGAAACAAAAAACTGGTATCAAGGCCATACCCTTCACTGATATCCCTACTAAATCTCCCGATGTATCACCTATGGATTTTTGTACTTTCGGACTTTTAAAATCTGCATTATTCAAACGTCGTCCCAAAACCCTTACAGGACTCTGGAAAGCTGTTCAGGAGGAATGGGATAGAATACCTCTTCTGACACTTCAAAAGGCATTATTATCCTGGAAATTGCGGTGTCGAAAGACAGTTCAGAATAAGGGATGTCAAATAGAACATTTAAAACACAAGAATTTTATGTAATTTAGTTTTGTGAATACAATATACATCGTCTAAAAAATGTGTGAACAACCTCTGTATAGTCAAACTTTTCTTTATCTCTATATTGATATTTTAGCAGACGATTTTAAATTTACTGCGAGCTTAATTTTTTTGTATACCAAATATGACGTCACTGGTTCTCGTGACACGATGGAAACGATTTTCTTCCTTTTTAATTCCATGTTTTGATAATATATCAATTATCAATTCGGTATTTAAAAATATCTGAAACTAAATCAGCGATTAAAAAGCCAAGGTAGTTTGCCGATATAGATTTCGCACGTGATGTAACGTTAAATTTTAACTCAAATTGATATTTGAAAATAAAGAAATTGGCTAGGGAGATGGCAACGATTTATGAATAAATTGAACAGTTTTTTTTCTGGTGTCTCTATAATTGTCCACAAGTTTTGAAAATACCCCCTCAATCGCCAGATTTAAACCCAAAAGGACATATTTGGGGAGAACTGGAGGTTCGAGTACGAAAACACATTCACACGAAAAGCGAACTAAAAACGATTATGATGGAAGAATGGATGTACATTGATGCAGAAATTACAAAAGAAATAGTGCAATCTATTCCCAGACGTTTAAAAACTGTTGTTGATGCTAAAGGACATCCTACTGAATATTAATTTAACGAAAAATTAAAATATTTACTAATATGTAGAGATTTTTTACAAGTGTACGATGACTTTTGTGAGATAAAGTTTTTGTTACTTTTTGATTATTGGTTTCTTAAAAATAAAGTTTTACTATGTTTTTAAAATGTTTCGTATAGTTTTGTTAAGAATAGACTATGGATCTGATTATTAAATACCTATTCTGAAATATTCATTTTAATTAGTGGATAGACCCCTATTTCATTGAAAATCGTAAATGTACGAATGCTTTTACATTATGTTTCATTCAAATGTGATTTTATTAGCTATGATGGCTTTATCTAGAGTGTAAAGTAAAAGAAAATGTAGGAGGGAACTTCTATCATTGCAATATCATATTTTATGTATCATTGCAATTAGTAAGAGTTTTGTTGACATAGCATAAAAAAATCATGATTTCATGTATTTAATACATAATTTATCAAATTATGAAAATACTAATAGTACAATGAAAACTTTATCGTAAATCGTAATAAATTTAATCATAATTTTAATTATTGCCTTTGAAATTTTTTTAGAAAAGAAAATAATAAAATAAAAAAATCGTTTAAAAGAAAATAAAAAAAATTAAATAAATTGTTTAAAAGAAAATAAAAAAAATAAAATCTTGAATCTCCCAGATTATGATCCTAGGGAAATTCATCGCCCCTGTACGAATCTTGTGGTCTTACAACAGCCAGCTAGCCAGATATTCCACACCCTTCATTCTTGACCTTCCTTCTTGGAAACTGATGTAATTACCGAACGTATCTGACTTTTCGGGAAGTCGATCTGCACCCCCCCCTAAACTTAGCAACGTCAGTCTATTCAAAAAAATTTCTCCCCCACCCCGTGAATGCGTCAGAATCGGAGATGTACATGTATATTGATGCACCACTCGTAGGGGTTCTCATTCCCCAGTTTCGGACAATTCGAGGTTGTAAATCAAGTACCTTTTATCGTTCCGAAAACGGGGGACGGATTCCTTGCAGTGCTGGAAAAGCAAAAGCGCCTAGTCAGGGGTACGTCACTGCCCAAATGAGACGACTAAGGTCGGACGTAATATTTCGTCACTGCCCGAATGAGACAGTCAGGGCTCGACGTAATATTACGTCACTGCCGTTGAAAGTGTTAAAGGAATATGCATTTTGAAGAAGTTCTTAAATTTTTAGAAATCAGATGGAATTCAATTAAAACTTTCGAAATTTTGAGCATAATTCTATCATTATGGCTGAACCTTTCAAAGAGAGCAAATAGCATCATCGCATAGATTTCGACCATTGATGCCTTGGTCAGATTGAGGAAATGCCGCAATTAAGTACACATTATAACATAAAAAAATCGACACACCAAGAAGGATGATGCTGGGAAGAGTGGGTCAACAATCGCAGCTTTAATCGCCAGGACGGCAGCGGTCGACCTACGACCACAACATAACGGGAAGACAGATTGTCAGATCAGCTGTCACAACAGTGAATTCGTCGTTATCATTCAAGTGACGTGTAACCCACACAGATGTGCCCAACATGACCATTAACAGACGACTGAGAGAGCGAAACTGTGTCCTGATGTCCCCCGAAGACGTGTCTGGAGAAGCCCAGGGCAGCGTTGGGATCCTGCCCTTGCTGTCGCACTCCACACAGGTCCAAAACAGGTCGTTATGGTCTGGGGAGCCATTTCCTTTGATACCCGGACCCTTTTGGTCGTCATTAGGGACATACTTGCAGCACAGCGGTGCGTATACGACATTCTGAGGCCCGTTTTATTGCCGTTCCTCTTGCGCCATCCCAGACTTAGTTTTCAACAAGATAATGCCCGGTTGCATACGACACGTGTTTCTGCGACTGGTCTTCAGGCTTGCCGAACGCTTCATTGGCCACGTAGGTCACTTGACCTCATCCCATAGAGCCCATTCGGGGCATGATGGGAGGTTGATTGCAACTATCCAGGAATCTGGCCGATTTATTCCGAAATTTGGAGACATTTTGGAAAGAAACCCCACGGGACACCATCCGGGAACTTTTATCAATCTATACCACGCCGGGTGGCCGCTTGCATCCAGGCAAGAGTTTTAAGGTAATTCTATTAATCTGTCTTATGCCAGAATTTAGTAAATTCATTCTTTCGTAATCTATCGGTATGTTTGTATTACATAAATTAAATTACAGTTCGGCTTCGAACATTTCCTATGCATTTTAAAAATAATTTTCGCGATTTTGAACCTTTAGTTATTTAAATTAGGGAAACATTTCTTAGCTTTATGTATTTAATGAATTTTTAAACTGAGGTTTTGATTGAATATAGAAGAATAAAATATTGGAATCATCTAAGGACATGTGGCGAGAACGCAACCATCAGAAATCAAGAACCTTTTCCCAAGAGTGGTAATCCTATTCTATTGAAACAAGGGCTTTCCACAAATCACAGCATTCTCATCCGACACATAAGAAGGTATGGAAAGTTCAGAGAACTGCCGTAACGTGTCACATCATACAGACTCAGAGACGTTGTTCTGAACTGTTAGGATGGGGAAACACAGAAACCACTTAATATATGTTTAAGGTCCTCCCTTTCTGATGTGAAATAAGGAAAGAGAATTGCTACATGGACTAATAATTCGTTAAGATGATCTTTATGAATATGCGCAACTGAAATGAAATATAATACCATCTATAGATGGAGACACAAATTTATAAATAAATATATAAACAAAGTAAATTTTAAAATAAAAGTCATTTTGTATAGAAAATGTTTTTAATTTTGAATATAATTTTTGTCTTACATTTGAAAGTATTTACAAACAGGTATGTTTCATTGCTAATAAAGATGCTGAATAAATAAAAATCAAATGTTACAGATAAGTTGCTTTGTTTCCCTTTTTGTTTTAAATGAATAGCTAAAACCGATTGAAATTTAAACTATGAATATCAAATGGAGATCATATTAATGAAGCCTATATTTATTTTCCTTGCCAATAGAATAAAACTCTTAAATTTTCCCATCACTTCCATGATTTTAGGAAAAAAGTTCCCCCCATTTTTTATCTTCTGCACTTCGATGCATATTCCAATATAGAAACCTTAATACATAGTGGGATACCATATATTTCGCATTTCATGCTTTTTAGAGGAATCAATTAAAAACATGTACAGTTTTCTCTTTTGATGTCTTTCACATTTCAGTCATTCAGAAAATATATCGAAACATGCAAATGAATATATTCGCAAATAACAATAATTATTAAAAGGAATATGTAGTTGATACAGTATAATTTAACATTTATACTATTTGAGTAAACGGCAAACATTCAAGTCCCACCATATCAGGGTAAATAAAATTGACTACGGCAATTTATAATTGTAAAATATTTAAAAATATCTTTTTTCTTCTGTAGGCACAGTATTTTGTCTAATTTTGGAAAAATAAAGTTCATAGAATAGTATATTTATTGTTTAAAAAAATCACGTGAATTAACCCCTTAACGATTGTATAATTGTTAAAAAAACGGTAATAAAAGTGCCTATTTCCATCCGGAGGATTCCATTTATTTCTTGATCTGCCACATCTAGTTTTATAAACAAAACCATCCCCAATTACATTATAAATAGTCTGGTGCTGCCATCTGGTATGTAAAATAAGAAATAAAATTTTTTCAGGGTAAATGAAATGAATTGTTTTAATCTTTTTGGTGTGTTACTTTTAAACACTCCAGCCCGGAAATATCATGGGCACGAGAAATAGAAGGCGAAACCTCTCCCCTTAATTTTGACGGGAGCGAGATGGAAAGGGTTAACTGTTTATGAAATCTTCCGCTAGATAACCGTCGAAACATGCGTATTCCAGCAAAGGTAAGGAAGCCAGATCATTCCAGGTTCTCAAATCTGAAAATCATCATCTAGAGCAGGGATGGCCAACTGGTGCCCCGCGGACCGCATCCGGCCCGGCAGGACATTTGGACCGGACCACGACATTAAAGGAATTGAAAAGAATATACTTTATATGAAACGAAATATTTCACTCAGTTTAATTTTTAGTAAAAAAAATTTCGTGTACAACTTTTTGCTACAATGTAAATGTGACAACTAACAGGCCGGTAACAAACAGGCTGGTACGGACACGTGCGCTGATTATCCGTCTTATATCCGTCTTTCAAGCAAAAGACGCCGTGAAAGACGCCAGCGGTCTTGTCTCAGAGTTTAGGAATTATTGTAATAAATGCACGCATTATATGGGATCTAAAGCCGATGAAAAACGACAAGTCGAAGATGAGAACAGAAATTTTAGCAATGTTTGAGAAAGTAATTGCTTATTTATGCTTAGGGTGTCCAAGGATTGCCGAATTGGATTTAAAGATTTTTTTCTTCAAACATTTTCTCCGTAATAGAGAAAGAAATTTAACAGCTTAAGACATTTTTCGTTTTTTTTAAATGCAAATGATATTTTATAATTTAAACTAGCTGAAAACCCGCACTTCGCTACGGAGTACATTCAAAGCAATTACAACGGTCAATGTATGGAATTAATGCAAAAAAATAAAAAAATAAATAAAAAAATATATATATATATATATATATATATATATATATATATATATATATATATATATATATAAACCGTAAGGGATATTTTTATAGACAAAATAATGTAGAAAAAAATATTCAAATTAAATCTAATATAAAGAATTCTAAAGAATATAGTACAGTTAATGTAGTACAGTTTGTAGAACATTTCTTTTACTGTATTTTAAATTTTTTTTGGTTAATGTCCAATCGTCTGCCATATTATCAAGAAAAAAAATATTTTTTTTTTAAATTTCGTTTTTATGCACGTGACGATAAATTTATTTAAAGTACCAGAAAAAGAAATCACGTGATCAGCATTTAATAAATTGAATTCTAAAATTGAATCTTTAAAAATTCACCAAAAATCAGGAAATGAAGGTAAAGATTCGAAAAATATTTCATTTTAAAGGAATTTTTAGGATCTTTCTCGTGATATAAATTTTATAAACTTCAAATTATTATTTTAAATGCAAACTTAAAAAGTTACAAAAACAGCTTAAAAATTTAATTTAAAAAAATCTAAGAAGAATTTTTGAAAAATCTTTCTTAGTGCACCCCTTCACTATAAGAAGAATCGCCATCCAAAATTTCAACCCTTTAGGTCCAGCGGTTTGGTCTGTGCGTTGTATGTCAGTCAGTCAGTGAGTCAGTTACAGAACTGTTTTACATATATAGATTATTAGGGTAAAAAAATTGGTATAGTGTGTGTTTAAAACGCTCCTATATTCCTTTGGTGGGCGCAATTTATAAAATGAAATGTGTTGCGAGGTGCAGAAATATTCAGGGTATCTCAAAATACCATTTTTATTTATTATTGTTATTGATGTAGCTGTCAATAGAAGACACAATTTCTCCATAGGTTAACATGGAGGTGAGCGAATCCAATAGGGTTAGTACACAACACCCTTAATATGCAATGGAAAGGAGGATGTCTAGTGTGTTTTAACGCAATTCCTGTACAGGAACAATGCAGTATAAGAGGGCATTACCTGTCTAGGTACAAAACTCAATATGACAATTACTCTAGTCAGGCATCGTAGCCAGCTTAACCTTTTCCTTGCGTGGTGGGATAGAATGTATCCCAAGAATACCAGCCAAAGAATGTGTATATTGTGAAGAATCCATCATTCTCTCAACACAGTGAAACCCTCTCATTTAATTCATGTTTCCAGCTGAAGGCTCAAGAATGTAGTGTCCAGAGGCCAAAGCGGCCGAACAACTAAAGCGGGCTAGACAAAGAGTTGCCGACAATACCAACTTGGACGCGAGGCACACGTATGTCTTAGTTTCAGACATAAAGCTGAAAGGAAATTAGTTCCGCACTTGATCGATGAGGATCAGAGAAAATTAATCGGCTAAAGCCTCAGCTGATCTGATGACGAGGGAAGTGACTCGCCAATCGGATCTCCACAAAGTGATGTCACTTTAAAGGACACCAATTAAAACCCTTTTAAATTTCCAGCGTTCCCAGCGCCAGAAAAATTAAAAGTTTCGTCACTGTTTTCGTCCGAAAAATGAAGTACATAAAGAAATATTTGTAAAGTAGGATTACTTTTTTTTAGCCTGTCGTTGATTTTATAATAGTGGTTTAAGCGATGCGTGGAATTTTACCTTACCAATAAAAAGGTACAGCATAACATAACTCTAATAATTTTTTCCATCACACATTTGTATGGAGATTCTTTATAGTGCCAATTACTCTTTCAGGCTCCTTCAAATTCCATCTGTGAAGGACATGATGATGTGGCTATAAGAAACATCAGGTAAGAATGCGGGAATTAGAATTTTTATTTTCCTCTTAGTTAAAAGGAATGTTAGCGATTGTAAGCTCATTTTTCGTCGTAATAAATAAAATTTATACACAGAGAAAAAAAAGTCGTTCGGTGAACCCACTTCTCCGAGTTCAAATCCACTGCACAGGGGAACTCGCTTTTGGTGAGTCGTATAACCCATGTGGGAAAGTGGGTTCTAGAACCCAGATCCCAAGCGGGTTGATTTACCCACCACCAACTCATTAAAATGGGTTATACAACTCACTTTAAAGTGTGTCAAAATTCACACCAACATGAGCAGACGAACTCTTATTTCGAGTTCAATATCTCACTTCATTTCGGGTTATAAAACCCATGTCTAATGAGTTCTTTTAAGTAAATGAGTTTAAGCTATATTATTCGAAAGGTTGCCTATTTTCTCCGTAATTCATTATTCATTGTTTATGTATTTATTATCCCAATTCCCTCATATTCTTTCTCGTGGAAAGAAAAATAACCCTGCGCTATACACCTATATTTGGAATTTAATTGATGTTAAATTTAAGGATATTTTTTCAAAGTCTCATAAAAACAAAGCTAAATATCTGTTATAAAATCTTGCAAACTTATATCATAAGTGATGAAAGGCTGTCTAAAAATTGTAAGGATATCATAAATTTAAAATGTTAATCAAGCATCCATTATTTTTTTAAAATCAGTTTCCGTCACGGGGTAACAGAGAGGAACAAAAAAAAACCCAAATTAAAAGAAAACAACTTTTAACTGAATTTTATGATAAGATTTAGTGGTGGTGCTTCTATATACCAGTGAAATAAAATTTACAGGAAACTTATGAATATTATAATGTATAAAACCTTAAAATTTCGTTGGGCAAAAAGCTTTCTTTACAACTTTTGGTTTGATTAAACTGAGGTACAAATATTTGATCAAAGAATTTTCAGATCTTACCTTTAACATAGGAGAGATATTAACATTTTATTAAATGAAGCAGAAAATTAATTACTTTGAGTTCAGTAATATATATTTCTAATTGGTAGAGATACCATGATCCCAAACAACTAGTTCAGAGACAATTACAATATCTCAAACTGCAACAACAAACATTTCAGGAAATATAGATAATTATTTTCTAAGACAAGTTTTTCACAAGTATAAACTAGCTCTATTCGATAAATCACCCATTTATACTTACATGCTTTATAAACTTCATAATGTGTTAATATACTTACCTAGTTGCTCTAAACAAAAATAGCTCCAGGAAAAATAGCTCCCTGAAAATTTTATAATGTGCTAATAGATATTTACTATAAATATACTTTTCTACATAGAAATGAAATAACTCATGTAAATTGCATTCATCCTTCCTGCTAAATCTTATGGTTTCAAATTCACACTTTAATGAGAAAGAAAATAAACTCACATTTAAATAAAAAAAATCCCAGCAAACAAAATTACAAATACAGAGAAACTTTATTTACATATATATGTACATATTTTTGTATTTAAATAACCAAAAATTTATTATTTTCAATCAAAATCTTCAGTTCAGATACTCAAGCTTTTTTTCGGCTGCAGTATTCATCTGAAATATAAAATAAACTTCATAAATGTTATGCATTTCAGTATCAAAGTTGATTTTAATTTTCACGTAGTTAAACTTTTAAAGTGCCCAGTGACAGCTTCTACATTAATGGACACTTTCTGCTCAATTTTTATTGCAATGTTTGTCAGATCTTGACATTAGGATTTTAAATTTTGAAATTTTAAATTTTGAAAACAGCTAGCAAGAAATGACACACAGGAGCGAAGAAATTTTTCCATATTAAGCTAAAAAGGTTCGTGAGAATGAGTGGATATATCTGTCATTACCAGTCCATAACAAAATTTTAACTGCATCTGCAGCATAGAGAACTGATCCTCCATGTTTCAGTAAAGTACCTGCTAGATTAAAAGACTAGTCCCTCCAAAGTATAAATCCTAATGTGTGCATTACTATTATTATTATTTTAAGGATGAATCTCATACAGGCACTACTAATACATTAATTTCAAAATGCGCATAACCAAAATTTTTTAATTCATGATGTTGAAGATAAATTTATTTTAATGCCTGAATTAGATACAGGTGCAAAATTCATATAGTGTAACGTATGTTTCAAATACAGCAAAGTACAATTTTGTAATAAATCCATATTGTTACCATTTCAAGTTCCTCTTGAGTTGATAGTTTTGGGATCTGGTGGAATGTGAAAAGCCAGGCAGGTCTTAAAGAGATCCTAATATCTAAAAATAGAGAACAAACCTTAATGAAGTGCAGGTGTTATGAAGAAATTGTTTTCCTACACTAATTGATTCTAGACTAAATAGCTAAATAGAAAAAAAATTAATCATAAAAATAAGAACTGTGTAGCAACATTTTATACATATTCGCATCTATACAACTCTTATATAAAGTTTTTTTAAATTGTTTAAAAAAGGATGTTAAAAAGCATAATACATTTACATATACAAACTTGCTTGGGAAAAGTTAAAAGTAATTTTTCTTCAAGATTTTAACAAATATTCAACTGTCTGCAGTAAAAATTATATAGACATGTTATTCTTAACCTGTATTGATATTTTTTTCAAAAAGGAAAAAAAAGGACTTTGTCTTAACACATTAATTCCAATGGTCAATAATCCTAAATAACTTATGGCAAGATTTATATTTTTAGATTCTTTTGAGAATGCAAATCCATACTTTTTCAGACCATTAATAAACTCATCTATATTTCTCCCCACTTTCTTTAAAATACAGCCAAACTTACATAAATACAAAAGGTGTGCCATATATATTTCGAAATTAAAATTCATAAATTGCTTAACCTCTTTAACAGACATTTATATTAAAACCAGAATACTTATTTCCCTCAAAATTAAGAAGAAATACATTTAAGCTAAAATATTATTTTGGTTTTCAATAATTTTAATTACTTTATTTTTAAAAGAACACAATTAACTTTTGTTTTGATTGAAAGTAAAAAAAAAAAACCTAAGAATTCACTCTAATAAATAAATCCTCAACATGCTCATCAATAGACATAAAATTTTTCAACAGAATCAAAAACAATATTTTTTTGTAATAAAAAAAATAACTTTTCAAAATTTATTACTTACAATGTCTTTACCAATCCATATAGACAACCGTACTTTGGTTTATTAGGGGTAAAACTAGCCACAGAGTAGAGATAGGGGTTACTTTTTAATAATATGAATAAAGAAGTCCTGCATGAGAGGTGAACAAAATATGCCATATACAAAGATTTTAAATATGAAGGTAGAATAATGGTAAGACATCAAGTGCATAATAGACATTAGGCAGTATTTGTGCAAACATAAAACTGAACTATACTTTCAGTTTTTACCACAGAGAAAATTATTAAGGGACTTTTAATTATTAAAATACTTAAGGAAAGTTATATAAACAGCAAAAATTAACAAATGGAAACAAAATATCAGGTTTTAACACATGAAATTCAGTTTGGTTTTTAACAAAAACTATGTATGTAACTAATTACAGCATTTGAAATTTTTTTTAAAAAAGAAAAAATATATATGCTTCCTTTTTATATTTCATCTAAAATAAAAAGAACTGAAGAGAGGGAGAACCTCTCATTTTGTATTTAAAAATTAAAACTTTATGTATGCCTGAAACACAGTATCCTGTATTGTTTTATTTTCAGCATTCCAAGATTAATGATAAAATTACTGATAAATCCTTTTGAAATAGTTACATCAGAAGAAAATTTTAACTATAATTTTTACATACTTATAATATAAAATTTAGATCAGAATATGAATTTTTCATCAGTTGAATACAAAAACTGTGCATTAATTCATTATTATATATTGCCAAATTCCCTTCCTATATATATGTATCTATATATGTGATAGAGAGAGATAGATGGATAGAAGGATATATATGTATGTATATATAAATAATGATAAATAGAAAGACAAAAATTACTGGTAATTACATTTTTAAACTTATTTGAATAAAAATGTTAGCATAAAAAATTAAATACGCTGTCACTTTTTTTAATAATAGTTTAAGTTCAATAATAAAGTAAATCCCAAGATCCTATTTCAGAGCATGCTTAGTAAATTTAATAACTAAATTAACAATATAGAAACAGAATATGTAAAATCAGACAACAGAAATATATATTTCAGCCCAATAAAAATAAATGTAAATCTATATCAGGGAAAGCACTGACCTTTTAAATTTTTAGGTCTTAGGGGCATTGGTCTTTAATACTTGGAACCTTATGATCAGCTACAATATATTTTTTAAACAGACAAAACAGACTAATTTTATAAATTTACACATACAGTATGTATGAAAACAATAGTTTTTTTCCTCCTCACTATTGCATATTACTGATAAATTTTAAAAAGTAAAATAAATAAGGTTTACATTCATTGACATAGAATAAGATTCAATAATAAAAGTATTAAATAAATCGCACTCACCTTAGCTCAGAAAAGGGATGATTTTCAAGCCGCAATCCACTGCCAACTATTTTCAATGTGAAGCAGTCGGGTACTGTAGTACGATGAGCTGACACTGCCCTCAAAACTTTAGCACCATTCCCACCCATAAATATACATATGTAGTCGGTGGTCGGGCACATCTTACTACCATCTTACTAATCGTTCTAAGATGTACTTAATAGTACATCTTAGAACACCTGGGACACCTTATTTGAGATGTCTTTCCTTAAAAGATTCCCGCCATGCTTACGGGAACGTACTAGACAATATATGGCGGAGACCCACCGTTTCGTTTGAAGAACGAGGGAATAAATAGCGGTCGGACAAAGACTATTTCCTGTCTCTGGCGAACACATGTGAAAACACGTTTTCCTCGGGAAACTCGGACAATGGAATTCAAACTGAAAAGATTACCTCTATTTGCTAATTGCAATTCTTTATACCTGTTAAAATAGTCGTTTTCAGAATTACAAATTTCATATTTTAAAAGTTATGAATCGAGATATACATTTTAAACTATTGTTAATCATAAACGTCAATTCTCTGTGAATGTAAGATGCTATTAGTGGCTAGATTTTGGCCCGATAAATTATAATAAAATAAGGTTTAAAAAAAAAAACATATTGGAGAAGAATATAGTTTACAGTTACAATTGTAAATTTTTTTTTTCCATAAGCAGCTTCAGTGTCGCAAAGTCTGTAAAATGAAAATAATCATAATCTTTGTTTGTATTATATATACGTATATAATGTATCCGATATATGTGTGTGTAAGGGTGTATAAAACATAACTTTTTGGTAGCTGTGCGATGGAGGTTTATTCTATACCGATCAATTTTACGCGATTTTTTATTACCGGTGTTCCATAATTAGGACTTCTTTCTTTTATTTATTAATTTTTTTAAAAATATTGTCACAAGTATTCCTTATGAAGCGTGCGAATTATTAGTAAGCTATTAAGCTAACCCTTCGAAAATTAAGGAGAAAAGTATGAAAACGCAAACCTGCGAATCCCAGCCTTTTATTATCGAACTATAAGCGTCTGCCTTACAGATAAAGGCGTAAAATATTAACAACATAAGCATAAGAACTTCAGCTTCTTTTCGTAAAAGAATGTTAATTTTGTTAAAAAATTTATCTGAAACTGATAGTTGCTTTGTACATTTATTACTTTATGAAAAAAATTCTACAAAATTTTTCAATAACTTGGATTTAAAAGATACTCTTTTAAAGGAAAGCATTTCTACATAAAGGAAATAATTTCTAAGTTGAGAACAATAGTCAATATGTAAAATATACATATAAACAAAAAATTGATTTGGAATAATAGAAAAGAATTTTTGTTAATCTCGTCTAAAAAAGTAGACATTGTATTCCAAAAATTAAATTCCTTATAAAAAATAATGGATAAAAATTTAAGTACATTCGAAAATTTTCATCCCGAATACTTCATTTCAGCGTTTTGTGACATTTACGGTTACTTAAAGTTACTACTTAAAATTGATACTTAAAGTTGGTTTTTCCGCTCAGTAAACACACTTAACATAAGTTATTTGACACACTTGCTTCGATAACACAATTGCGATAACTCGGTAGTATTTTAACTCACTTTGATCCGCGTTCAAAATCATGGGTAGTGGTTTGTTTAACTCACCTCTCACAATAACCTACGCGAAGTGGGTTGCAGAACCCACTTATTCCGGCGACTGACCGACTTTTTTTTCTCTGTGTACATGATATATATTTAGGAGGGTACGGGACACAAAATTCTGGAAATTAGCTGTTTTATTATTTTCGTGGTTTAAAACATACTGCAGAAAGGAGGGGGGTAGCTCCTTTGAACTAGAATTAAAATAAAATCAGATAATTTAATGTTTACTTCTATCTTAAGCAAAGTAAAAAGAAGTGATGGAGAAATGGTAAAAAAGAAAACAACCAGAAAACTGGGAAATCTCAGAGTTGATTTTGGGAGTGAGAGGGAAAATCAGAAAGTATACAGTCGAACCCCATTATAACGAACTTCAAGGGACTAAAGGTTTTGTTCGCTTTATCCGGTGGTTCACTCTATCCGAACCGTTAAGAAAAATGCTAGAGTTCACAAAATGTACGACTCATTAGTTGCAATGTGTATTCAGTAATGATGTATTAAAAAATGATACAATCAATTAAAAATGATCATTAATGAATTGAATCGACAAAAATCAAATACATTAAACTGACACAATGCTAATTAAATTACGTACAATAGACAAACGGCGGGACCTAAATTTTCGCTCGTTATATCCGTGAGTTCGTTAAATACCGGGTTCGCTATAACAGCGTTCGACTGTATATATACACACACATATATATATATATATATATATATATATATATATATATATATATATATGTATATAAATGTGTGTGTGTGCCCGCCCTTGATTATGAAAGTGGTCTAAGTCATTGTTCCGGTGACTACGAAAGTGGTGTGAGTCAATAAATCTAAAAAATGTCAGTTTTCCACGTTGCATTCTTTTACATAACCGTAATCATAAGCAGTATTTGCAAAAATTTTAAAATTGATCCGTAATTGATCCGTTAATTAAAAATTGATCTGTAATAAAGTATTTCGCTGAAATACTTTATTACATAGTATAAAAATATTTTTTACTTTCATGGAACTCAAAGTTTTAAATATCTAGAAACGAAAATTATATGACTTGCACCACTGTTGTAATTATAGGTAAAATGACTCAGACCACTTACATAATCAAGGGCGGGCACACACGGGCACACACGGGCACACACACACACACACACACACACATATATATATATATATATATATATATATATATATATATATATATATATATATATATATATATATATATACAGAATAATACAGAAGGTCATTACATCCATTTTAAAATGATGCTTTGTAATTTTCGGCTTTGGAGATTTTTCTGTTAGTTCCGGGGAACGGAATTCTAGTTCCTGGGATAGTTCCGTGACGAAAACACCAGCCCGAGGTCGGGAGAACTAGATCCGACCCACCGATACTGAAAAGCAGACATAAAATGTTATACACAAATAGTAAAGTTTTATAAGGACAAAGATGAAATAATTTTCGCATTTATCTGACTTGAGCCTCCGATTGCCTTTCAGGTCACTGAACAGGATAAGACCTTAAAGGGTGATAAACTTACTTCCAATGAAGCAAATGCTGAAGAAAAGATAGAGTTTGTCGCCAATACAAGGTAGGATACTTTCGCTTTGCAATTTCTATCGTATAAGCTGAGCGAAATACCCCGTAGAAAAGGAACAATTGCGAAAACAATGACGTCAGTTTGCGAAGCGAATGTTTTTAACTTTCTGTCTTTTTTTCGATCAAATGAAGCAGATATCTTTCACCAGGGTTGTGAGGGAACGGAAGTCAAAAGATGTCAATTCTTCCCATCGATACGATCGTTCCGTTGGTGGAGTGCAGATGAACATCGAGCAATCTTACTCGGATCATCATCGGCACAGATGATCGTTGTAGTGGAACCCCACCATTTATGAGCACTAATAATAATGAAACGTCAGGACTAATACTCAAAGAGATAAATACCAACAACTCCTAAAAAAATAATTATATGGATTTATTAGACTCAGAAAATATTGCAAAAGTATCATTAAACCGATATCTTTACAGTGCTGCCAAGTTCTTTGAGGGACTCTAGAAGACTTAATTTCAAAATCACTGCAGTTCCACCAAAAATACTTTTTTTAAACTTTAAAACACATAAAACGAATAAACGAATCTAAATGTACAAAATACTCCTCATTGCAATTCGGTACGTAGAGTTGCTGGGTGATCACCTAAATCCGTTTATACTGTTCTGTTATCCGCACGATAATGGAGTTTTCCAGCAAGACAACTGTACCTCTCACAAGTCTCGGTTGGCTACTGGCTGGTTGGATGAGCATTCCTCTGACTTCTCTGTCATGAATTGGCCACCTAGAAGCCCAGACTTAAATCATATTGAGCATCTTTGGGATGTTTTAGAACAAGGCGTGAAAGGCCATCACACAGCACCAAAGAACCTTACTGAATTATGGACAGCTTTAGCCAATATTTGGCAAGCCATTCCCGTGGAACGTTTCCAGAAACTTGTTGAATCTATGCCTCGTCGTGTGGCAGCCGTTATCCAGGCTAGAGGAGGTCCAACTCGTTACTAGGTAGGTATCCCTAATTCAGTGGCACTTCAGTGTATATATATATGCTATATATATATATATATATATATATATATATATATATATATATATATATATATATATATATATATATATATATATATATATATAATATATTTATATGCTATATATATGTATATATATATATATATATATATATATATATATATATATATATATATAATATATATATATGCTATATATATGTATATATATATATATATATGTGTGTGTGTGTGTGTGAATATATAAATTCTTATATAAAGTCTTTTCCGTAGCCATTTTCTACTGAAGAATTTTATTGTAGCTCGTTGTCAGTCTCATAGAGCAAATCAACAAACACATACAGCACAGCTAGCACAAGTGCGACATCAATATATATATATATATATATATATATATATACACGTTTAGTTTACGCAACTTGAATCTAGATCATTGGGATTTGTAGTTACGTAAAAATCTAATAACATATTGCAATACTTTCCCCTCCCTGGCTACCGGCTTTCGTGTTCCAAAGACTGCTCCGATCGACAAAAAGTGTTCAAGTTATTACTTCCGCAAGAACAGCCTGACTTCGAACTATACACTCTATTGATCTCCGTTTGATCGCTATTTGATTCGGTTTCGTCTGTTTGCGATTTCCGACTTCGAGATGTGGAGTTTTCGGAAAACAGTGACCGTGGTGAAGCCGAGGAAGAGTATGTCGAAGCCGTCCGTGAGCGCTGCAGCCTCATGTTTGCCGACAACCTCGAACGCCCCACCTACGAACTGATGAATACGGCCGAGCACCGCCTGGATGAAATTGGGTAAGGGGAATGCATACCTTTTCGCTTGTGAGATAAAGCGAGTTTCTCACGAGCGTTATAAGTTCATATATTCCCATCGATTTATCCTCCGTCGCGTTGAAAAGTGTTACATCTTCTGAAACAGAGATCGAATCAGATCGAATGAGTAAACTGGCAATCTGAATCATTAATCACTGAGACGTTGTGTATTCGTCTTCATGAAGTACAGGAAAAAACTGTATATATACACACACATTCACACAGACACATTCACACACACAGATATATGTATATATATATATATATATATATATATATATAATTATTTATTTATTTATTTATTTATATATATGCCACAGCCCTTCGCCGCGTACCCTTTAACAAACTAATTACTCTAAATTGCAGTCATAAAACACCAGGCCGGTGGAAGAACTAATGCTTAATTAACGTTTAAACAATTTTATTAATTAACATTAAGTGAATACCTAAATAACCCAGCTAAATCGCCATTTTCAATCATCTCTCAGCTCACGACAGACGCACGTCCTATCTCTATAAAAATATCCCTAAAACTGCGCTTTTTCTTTCTCGCGCGTTATACAGCAGCGTGGGCGATCATCCCGAGCCCCTTCTGACGAACATTCGGGGATGCGTCAGCTAGCGCGTGCGAGCAATTCGGTGACCTTGAAGTCTTCGCTGAGAAAAACAATTTACCTCCTGAATTGGAAAACACACTAGGACTTTCATAGGAAATTACCGTTTAAGGCTTATTAAGCTTATTACTATAATTAAATATAGTTTATGCTTCTAGCATCATATATATATATATATATATATATATATATATATATATATATAATATTAAAAACTAGTAATTTCTTAATTCAACACTCTTAACATTTAAAAACTATTAATTCCTCACTTTACTATTCCAAATTACAAACCCTTTTTTAATCCCTTAAAACATTTATTCCCTTTGGGCATTCGCGTTAAATTCCATTATTACAGCCTTAGGCGAAATCATTCAAGATGGCTGTCTTTTTTAACTAAAGAGACGTTGTGTAGCGTCAGTGCAGATTTAAATCAGTTCTGCACATCAACAACAACTTTAAACCAATCAACCATTAAGACACACCCTTTAATCACGTGATGAGGTAAAGTTTATATAACTCGTGACGTTCGGAAGTAGGACGGATTTTTGTAATTGCTATTGCTGCATCCATACCGACGGATCGGTCGGTGATCTCAATAAAGATGTTCCCGTAAAATCTTGTGTCGACGACTGGTTTTTTCGGACAGACTACCATTCCAGTGTCTACAGAGATGACGGTGATGTGGGGTTGCGGCATTCTTCTTTTTAATGACCGACGGCCGTTCTCCCCATGTTACATAAAAGTCGAGCAGGAAAAATCTTCCCATGCGCGTGAAGATCCCACTGGATTTTCCAAGGCATTTCGGCGTTTTCGTGAGTGCTTCACAGTTTTTGCCCAGTGTCGTGTGATCGTCAATAAGTGCTTCGGCTTGCCGTGAGATTCATTCTGGATCAGTTTCAACGTGTGGGCGTCCAAGTCCGGTGTTTCTTTAAAAATTGTGTATTTTCCTATTCAGAAATCTTGTGCCAGAATGTGTGTATTTACGATTAGTGTTCTTCATTGCCACAAGGATCGTCGGCTGATACAGGTTTCCCACGAGTTCAGTGTTTTAGTGAATTTCGCCGCACCGAGTTAGCGGCTCAGAAAACGAAAGTAGATCACCGCCAGTTCAAAAATCATGCATGTATATGATCAATTTCTTTGTGTGTGAATTTAATTAAGCCGGTATGCAAGCCCTAGCGCTGTACCGTGAACAAAAAAATTAATTTTGTGCAACCGAGAATTTTACAGTAACAAGCCAAGAATAACACGACCAGGTCGTATATGTTTTTTTTCTCCGTCATGAACTTTTAAAAATTATTTTTGTAAACAGTGATTTTTATGATATAGAAAGTATTATCTCCCTATTTGACGTATAAATTTGTAATATTTTGATAATTTTAGTAATGGAGGAAAAAATATAAAAACAGTACAGGAAGGATTTTTTTTAATGTGATTGTATGGTATTATTTTCCTGTTTTTAATTGAAATATATAATTGTGATATTTTGTTAAACTTATAAAATGGAAGAAACAAATATAAAAACAGAAATTCAGGGGGGAACAACAGATAATAAAAATGAAGGGACAGAATGCAAGGACCAATTTCAACTTGAAAATTTAGAGAGAGAATTCAGGGATTTTATTCCTTTTGACCCAGATGGGGGTATGAAACTACAAAAATGGCTTGCCTATATTGAGCAGAAATTTTCCCAAGCAAATGTTTCAGATGAACATAAATTAAGATGTATTTCAAAATTCCTCAAAGGGAAAGCTCTAACGATTTTTATAAACTCTTGTCGACACATTAAAGATTGGACAGAATTAAAAGATACTTTGCAGGAATTATTCTTTGAGGCAGATAGCGTGGAATTCTCTGAATTTTCCAATTTGAAATTTGAATCTGATGATGACTTAACCAAATACTTTCATAAAAAAATTGATGTAGGAAAGAGATTGGGGTTATCACAGAAGTTAATACTAGAGGGCTTAACACAAGGCCTAAATGCTCAAATGAGAATGACCATAGCTGCAAATCCTCCTCAAACAACAACAGAATGGATAGTGTTGGCTAATAAGCTAATCAAAATAAATAATGAAGGAAACAAAGCTAATCAAGGGGATCGGGATAACTTTTTTAACACTAGATTTGAAAATAGGCCCCAATTTAGACAAAATTACTACAACCAACCTCAAGTTAGGATGAATTATAGCCCACCTCATCAATTTAGACAAAATTACTCTTCCCAGCCTCAATTTAGACCTAATAATAATCAACAAACTCAGTTTAGACCTAATTATAGTCAGCAGCAACAATTCAGACAATGGCAACCCAGAGATCAAAAGTTGAATAGAAATTTTGCACCCAATTCCAATAACCAAATTAATCACCACCAACAAAATGCAGACTTACCACCTAGACCCTGTCGAAAATGTTCTAATTTTGGCATAAGTAATGCTTACCATTGGGAACAAACTTGCTCTATTAATGAGAGATTTGATAAGATGTCGGTGTCAGACAATAAACATCATTATGAGGAACCTGAATTTGAAAGAGATCAGGCGCAAGAATGACAATTACTGTCATTGAGGGGGAACATTATCAGAAATCATGGGGTTGACAAAACAAAAGGACTATATAGAAATGAGAAACAGAATTTTTTTAAATTGTGTGATTGACACTGCTTCGACTATTAGTCTGATGTCACAAAAACTGGTCAAGCAATGTCAACTGAAATGTTATTCAAGCTCTCCAATTAAGGTCAGGCAAGCTGAGGGTGAAATATTAATAACAACTAAATGTGTATTAACTTTGAGAATAGGGAAAATAATTAGAAATATTTCTGCATATGTTTTGGACAATGACTTGCCTTATCTAATTCTGGGACTTCCTGAGTGTAAAAAGTTTAAATTAGTAATTGACTGTAACCAATTTTGTGTGTATCAAAATAGAATTTCTTTGAAGAGGATTAATATTTGTGATATAAGTAAAATTTCATTACACCTACAAAATAAATGTGATAATAAGCATGTGTATAATAATAGTAATGTTCATGAAATTGAAGTTTCTGATATGTTTAACCCTTATGAAGAAAACTCGCAGAAAGAAAATGATATTTTCTGTATTGATTATGATGTAAGTGAAAATTTCAATGAACACTCTGGTGAAATAAAAGCAGAAAATACCCCAAATTATGAAAATGTTGACATTAATGATCAAATCAAAAATTTAGATGTTGGTAGGGAATTTAAAAATTTATTGCACAAAAATAATAGACTGTTTTCAACTAACAAATATGACATAGGCAAAATAAGGATGGAACCCCAAAGAATAATCCTAAATTCTGATTTACCAGTAAGTCTAAGAGCATACAGGACTTCGCCAATTGAGGAAAAAGAGATCAGGACCCAAATTAAAAATTTGTTAGAAGCAGGAATCATAAAAGAATCACATAGTTCATACTCAAGTCCTGTGACTTTGGCAAGAAAGCGAAATGAAGGAAAAACTAGACTTTGTATTGATTTCAGAAAACTAAATTTAATTACTAAGACAGATGCAGAACCCTTACCCAGAATTGATGATATTCTAGATAAATTAAGCAGAGCTAATTACTTTTCAACTTTGGACCTTACCTCAGGGTATTGGCATGTACCCGTCCACCCAAAAGATACTGAGAAATTGGCATTTGCCACTACTTTTGGCTTATACGAGTGGCTACGACTTCCATTTGTCTTAAAGAACGCCCCTGCAATATTCAATAGGACTATCAGGAGAATTTTAGATAAATATAAAGTTAACTTTGCATGCCACTATTTCGATGATATTATAATTTATTCAGACTCCAAAGAACAACACCTTGAACATTTAGATATACTGTTTAACATTTTCAAAAAAGAGAATATCAAGTTAAAATTAGCTAAATGTACTTTTCTACAGCAACAAATTAATTTTCTTGGATATAATGTAACAAATGGGAAAATTGCCCCAGACAACATTAACATTGAAAAGATAAAGTGTTTGAAACCAACTAATGTAAAAGAACTCAAAAGATTCTTGGGCACAATAAATGTGTATAATAAGTTTATTCCAAAATATGCAAAAGTAAGACATCCATTAAATACATTATTGAAAAAGGGAGTAAAATGGGGATGGTCAGACAAGTGCCAAGAAGCTTTTGAGGATCTTAAGAATTTATTGATTTGTAAACCAATATTGCAATTGTATGATGTAAACAAAGACTGTCATTTATTTGTGGATGCTAGTAAACATCAGGTTGGAGCTGTTTTAAAACAGCCAGGTGAAGATGGGGTGTTATATCCCATAGATTATCATTCACGTGTTTTGAAACCTTATGAAGTAAATTACTCAATCACAGAACTTGAATGCCTCGCTATAGTTGATAGTCTTGATCGGTTTTACCACTACCTCCATGGTAGGAAATTTACGATCCACACTGACCATGCAGCCTTGGTCTGGTTGAGGAACATTAAAAATCTTAGAGGAAGACTTTTTCGTTGGTCATTAAAATTAAGTATGTTTGACTATGAAATAAAATACCAGAAAGGAACTGCGAACATTGAGGCCGACATGCTATTCAGAAATCCTATTTCAGAACCTAATCAACAAATAAATCATTTAATCGAGTTACAAAAGATTGTAGATTTTCAAAATAAAGACAATGTGCAGGGACTTAAATATAAAAAACTAAATGATGTAATCTACGTGAGAAAGAAAGGATTTTTAAAAATTGTAGTACCATTTTCATTGAGGTTAGAAATTTTAAAAAGAGCCCACGAGGACTATGGACACCCTAGAATAAATAAAACAATGCAATTACTTACACCCCAATATTATTGGCCCAAAATCACTGAGGACATTAGTAATTATGTTAAACATTGCCATACTTGTCAATTAAACAAAAAGAAAAGACAGAAAAGGTTTGGATTGCTGCAAGAAGTACCTCCGACTGACCAACCCTTCGAGTGCTTAAGTTTAGACACAGTAGGCGGATTTAATTACTATAATTCCACAAAGAAATATTTACATTCGATAATTGACCATGCAACGCGTTATATTTGGACTTTTCCATCAAAAAGCGTAACTACTGAAACTTATACAAATTGCTTAAAACAAATATTCCAAATTCAAACACCAAAAAAATTGCTAACAGACAGAAATGCAGCTTTTACATGTTAAAAGTTTAGAAGATTTTTAGAGCATAATAATGTGCAACAATTACTTACGTCGAGTCATCATCCACAAACGAATGGGAAGGTAGAGAGGGTAAATCAAACAATAATTACTATATTAAGGTGCAAAGTACATAACTCAACAAGTAAAACTCCTTGGACAACCCTATTAAATGAAGTAATTAATGAATACAATCATACGCCTCATTCAGTTACCCAAATGACCCCAGCTTACCTACTTTTTGGAATATTACCTTATGAACCTCATGTTAAAAAACAAGATTTTTATCCTCAGGTGGATGAGGCGAGAAAATTAGCTAAAGAAAGGACAATTAATTACCATAATAGGAATAAAGTAAAATATGATGCACGTTTTGTAGAATCTAAATTTAATGTTGGAGATTTAGTGTTATTCGAAGAATTTAACTACCCTAATACAAGAAAATTAAGCTCACCCTATTCTGGACCTTACACTATTCTAAAACAAATGTCAAAAGTTAATTATGAAATTAATAAACCAAATTTTCACACTAAACGAGATTCTGAAATTGTCCATGCTTGCAGATTAAGATATTATAATGCACCAGAGAACTTAAAACTACACCACGAATAATGACAAACATTAGATCCATTTTTTTTCTTTTCTATGTGATGCTTAACATCATTATACTTTTTTTAATTGATATAATTAATTATGTGTTGTCCTACTAAAGATATAAAAAAAATAAATAATTAAAAAAAAACTGTCTTACTTAAACTTTCTTCTTAAGAATACTATTATATGGGAATTTTTTTTTGGATCTCAATTTAAACACCGACTATGACAACTCTACTTCTTTAACCTTTCAGTAAATTTTCTATTCCTTGAATACACTTTCCTATCACCCACCTCTAGAAGCGCGTTGGATGTCGTCCCAACTGTTTAAAATCTTTTTTAATTTTTTTTGCTATTTGTTTTTAATTCATCAACTCAGTCACTTAAAGTGCTGAAGACCATATGCTTGAGTATTGACTAAAACAGGGCTGGGATGGCCACTCCTTTTGTCCTCCCATTTCTATATATTATACTCCCACAGGTATGACAACTGCACATTTTCCTTTTTCTCCATCTTTGTACTATGCAAGATGTTGTTTTTCAATGCAGTCATATCCTGTCGGAGATTCACGGTTAGTCCACTGTACGGCTAAAAAGACTCTTCCTCCTTATTTGTCGGAGAACAATAGGGAGAAAGAAAACCCACTAGTTACACAAACATAAACACAACCCCTCACTACTTAGAGGTAGAATTAAAGAATTTGAAACTAAGAGTTTGGGTAACACACATACAACAAGGTACCTTCAACACAAAAAATTGGATATCCACGTAGAATTAAAATAAGTGTACACAAATGAATAGTAAATAAATAATTTGAAAATAAAGTGAAAAGTATTGAGAATAAATAAATAAAGTGAGAATAAATATGAATAAGTATAACTAAAGAATATTGAATAGAATTTTGGAATGAATAAATATTGTTGGAATAAAAATGAATATAGGGAATGATGAAATGAGAATAATAAGAAATATAAAGAATATTGAAAAGAGATATATTTTTTGATAATAAGTAATATTGAAATAAAGGAGATAATGGATATTAAGAAAAAATAATGAGATAAATAAAGATACGAAAACTAGATAATGAATAATATGTTCTGTAATTTCTATATACAATTTATATATTTGAAATGTGATTTTTATTAAAAGTGTGATTTTTATTATAAACTGGGATTTTTATTATGTAACTAAAGAACTATTTTTCTTTATATGTAAACAAGTCGAGATAATGTGATGTTTATGTATTCTACGTTTGTGAAGCAGAAATAACACAGCACTAAAAAGACTGATTTTTTTTATGTAACCAACTACAAAGGACTATTTTTTTAAATTTAAGCCAAGATATTGTGATTTTTTTTTGTGTATTCTGGGCTTGCGAGATGATAGGTCACAGAACCTGCCGAAATGTAATTATTTTTTTTTGTACTTTTCTCAAGCAACATACTGTAGCTAACATAACAAGGACAGTGAATTATAGACTACCATGTGTACCTTACAAACTTTTTTGGACTCACCCCAATGTTGTGAGAGTTGAGGAGGAAAGTACAATAACTTCAAATTATTATTGTCATGTTCTATTCCATTTACTTAACATTTTTGTTTGTTGATTTTGATATTTTCATTGTTATATTCTATTATTTGTGTGAGTCGACTCAAAATTAAAACTGATGTAGAGTGAAAATTTGATAACTTAGTTTTTTTTTAGTAAAATTTAATTGATTTTTTTTCTGAGATTTTGTTGTGTGGGGAGACGTCCCTATTCAACAGGTTTCAAAAACATGCTGATGTAAAATTTTCAATTTTATTATTATGTGTATTTCTTTTTAGTGATTTTTATATATATTTTTCAGTAAATTTGATAATGTTGTTATGTCAGCTCATCACGTGATCTTTAAAATTTTTTTTTGCAATTTAACTTTAATTGAAATTTATTCGTTAACTTATTCCAAATTTTTTAATGCCCATTCTTCTCGCGCATCTGAGAAGTCTGCCCTCTGAGCGCAGCGTCTCTCCTCTCGCGCATCTGAGGAGTCTGCCCTCCAATGCAGGCATTGTAGGTCAGCCTCTTCTCGGACGGGGGGGATATTCTATAATATTAAAAACTAGTAATTTCTTAATTCAACACTCTTAACATTTAAAAACTATTAATTCCTCACTTTACTATTCCAAATTACAAACCCTTTTTTAATCCCTTAAAACATTTATTCCCTTTGGGCATTCGCATTAAATTCCATTATTACAGCCTTTGGCAAAATCATTCAAGATGGCTGTCTTTTTTAACTAAAGAGACGTTGCGGAGCGTCAATGCAGGTTTAAATCAGTTCTGCACATCAACAACAACTTTAAACCAATCAACCATTAAGACACACCCTTTAATCACGTGATGAAGTAAAGTTTATATAACTCGTGACGTCCGGAAGTAGGACGGATTTTTGTAATTGCTATTGCTGCATCCATACCGACGGATCAGTCGGTGATCTCAATAAAGATGTTCCCGTAAAATCTTGTGTCGACGACTGGTTTTTTCGGACAGACTACCATTCCAGTGTCTACAGAGATGACGGTGATGTGGGGTTGCGGCATTCTTCTTTTTAATGACCGACGGCCGTTCTCCCCATGTTACTTACACACACACACACACACACACACACACACACATATATATATATATATATATATATATATATATATATATATATATATATATATAAGATATAATTAAAACAATAATGATACACCAAGATAAGCTAAAAAAGGATAGTGAATTTCTGAAGCAAAAAGGAAATTTTGAAACAAAAACGGAAATTGATGTATTTAAAAAGACGTGAGGGGGATTAAGACCCCTGTATCCTGGTTAAAAGATCTTTTTACATAGCTAAAACTTTCCCAGCATTCGTCATACATCAATTAGAAAATTTAAAACTTTTCAAAAAGGTTTGAGACAATAAATAGAAAAAGTTAGACATAAAAGTAGAAGTTATATACTATAATAAAATAAAGTGACATAATGTCATAAGATGATCTCTAAAAACTACCTTACTAAAAACAGTAATTAAAAATATAAGAAAAAGCACTGAAAAAGCCACATTACATTGAAAAATTACACTACCATTAAAAAACACCACACCTTATAAACTATTTTAAACAAAACCATTAAACTTTAAAATTCAAAACAGCAGACAAAAACACTATACCTCCAAGTCCAAGTGCCCAAGGACATCCACGCGCCCAAAATAACGCCTCAGTATATCTACCAGAAAGCCAGCCGGATACTCCGCCTGTACAGCCAGTTCAATGAAGTTTTTAACTCTTTTATTCATCTCAATCCTAGATTCACACAGTCTATCACAACGAATTATGTAGTTGTTGACTATATTACGAACTTATTTATACGACTTTAACATAAACCGTCTATCCAATTGGAATACAGCTTTACATTCTAATGTTAAACGAATATAATCAACAACTACATAATTCGTTGTGATAGACTGTGTGAATCTAGGATTGAGATGAATAAAGAGTTAAAAACTTCATTGAACTGGCTGTACAGGCGGAGTATCCGGCTGGCTTTCTGGTAGATATACTGAGGCGTTATTTTGGGCGCGTGGATGTCCTTGGGCACTTGGACTTGGAGGTATAGTGTTTTTGTCTGCTGTTTTGAATTTTAAAGTTTTAATGGTTTTGTTTAAAATAGTTTATAAGGTGTGGTGTTTTTTAATGGTAGTGTAATTTTTCAATGTAATGTGGCTTTTTCAGTGCTTTTTCTTATATTTTTAATTACTGTTTTTAGTAAGGTAGTTTTTAGAGATCATCTTATGACATTATGTTACTTTATTTTATTATAGTATATAACTTCTACTTTTATGTCTAACTTTTTCTATTTATTGTCTCAAACCTTTTTGAAAAGTTTTAAATTTTCTAATTGATGTATGACGAATGCTGGGAAAGTTTTAGCTATGTAAAAAGATCTTTTAACCAGGATAGAGGGGTCTTAATCCCCCTCACGTCTTTTTAAATATATCAATTTCCGTTTTTGTTTCAAAATTTCCTTTTTGCTTCAGAAATTCACTATCCTTTTTTAGCTTATCTTGGTGTATCATTATTGTTTTAATTATATCTTATATAATATTGTCTAATAGTTGCAGCTTAGCGCATATTGACAATATACATATTAAATGCCTATATTTATAATGTATTGGTTTTGGTGCAACACATGCTTTAAATATTTTAGTTATATATATAAATATATATATATATATATATATATATATATATATATATATATATATATATATATATATATACATATACATACATACATATATATATATATATGTATGTGTGTGTGTGTGTGTGTGTGTGTATGCATAAAAACGACACGTCTGTATTCATTCTACTCCAATCTTGTCTTTCCTGTTATATAACTAACTTCCGTTATATAAGTAACTTCCCGTTATAAAACTAACATATTTATAAAGTTCAAAATGTTTTTCATTGCAAACGAAACTTTTTCCAGAAAGCAGTTTGCCGAATTTCACGACATCGACAATTTTGATGGACAAATATTTCGGTTTTCTGCCCCTATTAATATCAATTTTACGATTTATCGGCATTTGCTAGATGATCAGCTTCCAAAATATAACAAATACATTTAATAAAAAAATGTTAACATTCTAAAAAACCGTACTTAAAGAACATTGCATGAACTTCTTATTTGTTTTAAAAGCAAAATTTGAAAGAATTATTTGAAGAGCCAAAAACCAAAATTTGAAATCTTTAAGAAATAAAGCTATTTCATTTTAAATCAAAAAAGCAACATATCGGGTTGCTCCTCAGCTAGTATTTTACAAAACAACTAAAATTGTTTATTTAAGTTGACACACTAAAATTGTTTGTTAAGTTGACAAACATCCCAGCGACAACCCAGTCATAATTTTTCAAAGCTAAAATGCAATTATCTCTTTATTTAAAATTTAAATTTATTAATTTTACTGTGTAACATTTTCTTCCCCCACTTTTTCTAGTTTCGTTTTTTTAATTTATCCCCTCTCTATGTCCTGTCTATCTAAAGTTCACCAGTTTAATTAGTTTATGCTCTTCAGCGAACCTGCTTTAGAAGACTCGGTCCAGGCGTGACTGTCCAGGCAACTCAATAAACACACTCTTATTGTGATCTTGTGATAAATTGCCACGTATGCGCAGTCAGGTAATCTGACTGCGCAGCCTCCTTTCCTATACGTAGTTGCTCCTATACCGCAGTATATTTATACTCACTTGTGGCAACGGTATTCCTTACGCTTGTTGTTTATGTTGCTTAGCGCTTTCAATTATCTGTAATCAAAATAATAAAAATTGAAAAATCGTTGGCGGCAAAATTTCGCAGGTTCTAGAATAGATCATGTACGGAAATAACATTGATCTAGAGGCTAAAAAAATAAACAGCATTCAAGTAAGTTTAATTTACAGGTGGTTTAGGTAAATTTTGTATTGTAGACAGAACTGTTTTGTTAAGAAGTTTAAAATGATATATATGATTTCTACATTTTACGCTATTTCTTTGTGAGTGAAACTCAATGTTAATATAATACATATACCTTTTGAATCGTTAAATACTTCATTCAGCTATGGTATGTTTTTTTCAGCTATTTAGTAGATTATTACTTTCTGGTCGATGTTGGTGTGTAATTAAAATACACGCCCAGCGATTTCAAGAGGTAACTAAAAGATGCTCATCTGGGTTAATTCCCAATATACGGTGCCCCTTGTATTTCACTGCATTGGAACCGCCATCTTGGTTCCGTCTCCCGTCGCCAATTTGGCGATGGGAGACGGAACCAAGATGGCGGTTCCAATGCAGTGAAATAATATAAATGACAACATGCAGAACTTTCATTGAAAATTTATACAGAAAATGAAAAAATGAAGTTAAATAAGGGCAGTCGATTTTATTTTTTTAAATTTTTTGTCGCCCAAGCCGAACGCGTATTTTTGGAACGGGAAAGTCCGAAAAGTCCCAAAAATATGCATTTTTTAAACTGTACGACCACAATAAAGCACAAAAACACACAAATACAAAAAATGAAAGCTGATAAATAATGAGAAATTTATTGTGTGTGGGGGGGCTGCCGCCCCCCCAACCCCCCCGCTAAAAAAAAGTCAGTATATTGCAAATAATTCATTTAAATAGTCGATTTTATTTTTTTAAATTTTTGTCGCCCAAGCAGATCGCGTGTTTTTGGAACGGGAAAGTCCGAAAAGTCCCAAAATTACGCATTTTTTAAACTATACAACCACAGAAAAAGCACAAAAATACACAAATACAAAAAATGATGAGAAATTTGTTATGTGTGGGGGGGCTGCCGCCCCCCCCAACCCCCCGCTAAAAAAGTCAGTATATTGCAAATAATTCATTTAAACAAATATAAAATACATCTTGGTTAAATATATCAGCAAGTAAAAAAATGAAAGTTCTGCATGTTGTCATTTATATTATTTCATGTTAAAATTAAAAAAAAAACCACTTACCGGTTATTCACTTTCGGTATAGCTTCTTTTACGTTTTGTTGATTTTTCGGTGTTTTTCGATACACCCAATTCGTCTGTAATCCAAGAACACGGTGTTTTTTTAACCCATAAATAAGTTAATTTTAAAACCATAATTAAATCTAATTTACTCGCTTCGAACAGGGAACCACATCTAATGGATCTTTTAACGCAATGTTCAGATCTTTCCTCTCAGTTGCAAATTACAATTAAGACAATAATAAATATTAGCTATTAACTCAACATAAATACAATAATCTATAATAGTTCTCTTACCCGCATTTTGTAAATCCCAAAAAAATCCAAATCAACCCTCCCATTCGTAAAAGAAGCCATACCTCGCAAATAAATGTACATCCGAACGCTGGAACTGCAATCCCGAAAAGAACGGTTTAATTTTTTGAAACAGGCGCGTTATATAAAATCCAGATAACCCTCGTTTACAAGTAAATCACAAGCTCTGATTGGCTGCTAATTATTCAAATCGGAAGCTATACTAAACGGAACTAGACTATCGGAAGTTTTAACTTAAAAGTATTTAACAACACAAACCACATTTGGCATTTTATCGTCAACTTGGCAAAAATCTAAAAAACATCGCCAAAAAAATATTGCCATCTTATTGAAATCGAGAGCAATAAATGGTTACCTTAAAAGCATTTATCAAACACAAACCACATTTGGCGTTCATCGCCAAATTGGCAAAAATCTAAAAAACTTATCGCCAAGCTGCGGCACCGTGTATTGGGAATGAGCCCTAATCGGATTTCTCTGATACTTTTATTTACAATTTTTATCCAGAATGTATAATTATATCATCATTCAAGTCAGACATACCGTGTTTAGCAATTTTCCTGATTATGAGTTATACAAATGTTTTTGAACTGTTAATAATTGCGGTATAAGATGATATTTACGGGGAACAGAACCATATCCCGTATCGTTCAGCGAGAAGTTGACACACTCCTCCAAGTGAAGTTCTCATTCAGGAAAATACTATTTTCTACTGTTTAAAACTTTTAGCCTGACAATCGACATTTTCTATGAAAACTGAACAATAAGTAGATAATAAACAACATTAGATTATTTGAATGAAAAAATATTGAATACAGCATTTGTCTGGATTAAATAATAAAAACAGCCTAAAAATTTCCAAATTGTCCAAAATGTATCAATCGGTTTTTAAAAGCAGATAATACTTTTTTTTTACATTTGTCACAGAATAGTGTGGAAACAATGAATTCAAAATATAAGAATTTTATTTTCATAAAAAATCTTAAAAGCTATAAAATACACATGTAAATACTTGATAGACACATAAAAATACAAACATTGTAAAAAAATAAATAAAGTGTATAAAATTTTAAAGTTTGTAGCAAGATAATTTCAGTGCATATAGGAGAATGATAAAAGAAATAATGACAATAGTATTTACAGATGAATTTTTAGAACAGAAATTAAAATATTTCCAAAGTAAAAAATCAGTTTATAAAAGTAATAACTGAGATATGAATAACAGGGGTAACCTCTCATCTTCCTGATTGTATTCCTTGAAAAGAAATAAAATAAAAATGTTATGAAAAGAATTAAAAAGATTTTTCATTCATTGAACTTTTAATTTGTTATCTGAAGGTAATTTCAAATGTCATTGGCTAAAAATATCTAAATGATCATCATTCAGAATAGAATTGTTAAAAGTGAAAAAAAAAACCAAGTGACATTTCTGAGATATAATCACTGACATATGTTGGTGTAATCGTGAAGCTTAACTGGATCAGGATTACTGAGTATTTAGCCATTAAACTGAATAATAAAAACATTTCTTAAATAGATTACATCTCAATTGTTCCAGAACATAAATAAAGGAACCACTTATATAATTGCTGAATTCGAGGCTATAAAAAATTCAGCATTTTCCCCAACATTCATGTGTTTTGTGTTTTTTTTAATTTAATTTCATGTTTAAAAATATTAATATTGTTAAAACATCCAATCTTATCAAAAATAACAAACCATCATTTATGTGCTTTATATTTTAAAAAATTATAATGAAATTGATATGCACGGTTAATTTTATGGAAAACTTAAAAAATAGGACCATTTAAATAATTAATTTTTCCATATTAATTAAGAATTGGTACTAAATTTGGTGAGATTTTACAGCTTGGCACCATGTGCAGTAATCTTCAGTTAAGGCATTGCTTTCTTGTATTATTCCTCAAACAGAAAATTTGGTACTTTTCCAATAGCCGGGCGCAAGTAATAAATTGCCAAATATGGTAAATCGCATTTGCAGCTATTTTGTTTAGTTAATAGTAACTCACTTGTAATCAAGTGATAAATTGCCAAATATGGTAAATCGCATTTGCAGCTGTTTTCTTTAATTAATAGTAACTCACTTGTAATCAAGTGATAAATCGCCAAATATGGTAAGTCACTTTTTCCGATATTTTGTTTAATTAATTGTAACTCACTGTAATCAAGTGATAAATCGCCAAATATGGTAAGTTGCGTTTTCAGCTGTTTTGTTTAATTGTAATTCAGCTGTTTTGTTTAATTTATTGTAATTCAGCTGTTTTGTTTAATTAGTTGTTTGGCCTCACCCGTAATGAAGTGACTGAAGTTTTTTTGTGTGTTTATTTTACTATTAAATGTGGTACCATTAAAAGTGTGTATATTTATGACTGGGCTGTCTTGACTAAAAGTCGCCAACAAATCACTTTATTAAATATATTACTATTAAAAGTGTGTTTATTTATGTGTGTGCTTTGTTGATTAAAAGTCGCCAACACATCGCTTTATTAAATATGTTACTATTAAAAAGTGTGTTTATTTATGTGTGTGTGAAGAAAGCTGATAAGTTTGGGGTTAATTTGCTTCCAATTTTTCTTCATGTTAATTTTGGGGTTATATAGTTGGCACGTTTTCTCCACATGATTCATACCTGTTGATCTGTCATCTTCTTCCAACGTTTCGTGTGTGACAATGCTTCTTCAAAATTTAGTCCATCTATTACCTATTAAACTGTTTTCCTAGGGTTGTTATCTTGGCGACTTTTCATTCCCGCCAATGGCGATACTTAATAGAGATAAAGCCAAATTCGCCCGGCTAACGGAAAAGTACCGAAATTTTTTTTTTTATGATGGCATTCGAAAACATTTTTTACATTATGTTATTAGTTCCTGTATTCATTTAGTGTTAACATTTTTGATGACAAGAGTTAATAACATTCATGCTCATCTTTCATTGTAACAAATATAACAACAACATCATAAAATGTAATAGTCCTAAATATTCATAATTTTTCGTACATCATTCATTATAATATTCTTGTTTAAAGTTTTAAACGAATGTATTTCAAAGAGGATGATTTAAAAGTAATACTTGATATTTAAAATTCAAATTCTTATTAAAGTAGAAATATATTATTTAACTCTTTAAAACTGTATGCAATTATTGATATATTTAATATAAAAATGTTTTATTTTCTCTGCATCATGCATTTTAAAGATTGCTTTATAAGAAACATTTCAAGATTTACAAAATTTGTTTAAACTGATATTTATGACAGCCTTGATATGGTTTTTCAAAAATTTTAATTGTAAGAATTTTACTTGGGTCAATTGAGTTAAATTTTAATTGTCTGCTCTCTTGCGTGTATATTCTTATACTCAATAGAGTATGTTGTACTGGCAAAATTTATAACTGTGTTCTTCCAGTTTATGTCTAGGATAATTTTTTAATATATATGTGACAAAATTGAAAGTGGTTCAGTGGTAAATTCAAAGAATAATCAATTAATAAAATGCACAGCTAAACATCACAATTTTAATAACACATAAAATAAATGTTGAACATAAGGGTTAAAAACCCAATCAAGGATACAAGCATCAACCTCATTTGAAATAGTACCTATCATCCCATATGAAAATCTTATTCTATCTAGTTTTAATCATAATCTAAACCTAATATATTTGAGGTAGAGAGTGTACGAGATTATTTCAGTCAAGCAGAGCCACCAAATATTGTCTTTAATCATTTAAGCTCAGTAGCACTACCTTGCTGAAACTTTCGCAACATAGTTTCAGTTCTTAAGATCAGTGTTAGCCAAATTGATGTTTCTTATATTAGGATTCATGTATCCTATCCTCTATTAGGGATAAATAATATTTAATTAATAGAAAGTAACTGTACTAAAAGTGTCATATATAATTTTAAAAATTCTGGGGCTCTTTACTTTTCTCACTGCTCCAGAAATGTTTTATAACTATGCTGTGATGACATATGCATGAAATTAATTATGTTTCTAGATGGAAAAAATTCCAAAAATGCATTAGAGGATTATATTGAACCATTTATTTAAAAGATAACTTTGCCTCTAAGATGAAAATATAGGCTAGTAAGTTTTCATTTTGCATGAGAGAAATTTACATAAACATTCTGTATAAGTTCTTTTATAAAACTGTTTGAAAAAATTTTCTGAATAGAAGTCAATCATTTACCAGAAGATTTTTCTTTCCTTTGCAGTCATTTTGATAGCTTTGCATTTGATGTTGAAGATTCTTACTAACTATCTGTTTTGTTGACAGTTAGTTACATATAACTTTGTTCGAACATTTATAGGAATCTGTTTAAAAAAAATTTTTTTTTGAAGATTTAATGTGACTTCTACATTTTAATATTTAAAACTTTGGAAATGTTTACATTAACTTAATAACAGAGTATAACAGTAAATTATTTTGCACAGGAAAATTCAACATTTGAGTTCTTTTCATGCTTTTTATCAGGGCCAATCTTAGTCATTGCGGGGCCCAATTGCAGAAATTTTGGCGTTGGAACTAGAAAATTCCAATGTACAATAAAGGATAAATATTTCATTTGAAGTATGAAACGCAAAAATAGGAAGGTAGTAATATTTCCTTTTTTATGTACATTTATAAGAAAAGAAAACTATGAAGTAGCTAGACTACATATATTTTATTCACAGATCAAAGTTATTTACAATTAAATTTTGCTAGATTTGTTATTAGCAAGATCATTTATAAATTAACGTAATTTTTATTTTCTAGTTTCTACATGCTCTATAGAGAGTATTACAAGGTTGTTGAGTCTTTCCTGCCATATTGTTGACCTCAGGTATGTTTTAATTGATTTTTATCTAGAAAAGCTTTTTTTCCCCACAATTCTATAGTTATATGAATGGTTCAAAATATCCTAAAGGATATATACATGTATTTCAAAAGCCAGTGGCTGTTATTTGTAGCAATTGTAGAATTTTTATAGGGTTCCCCAAACAGTAGGTTTTAATACCTCCATTTCTTTGACCAGTGTATAGCTATCTATCTATGTCTACATCTTTTACAGACATCATTTGGTCATTATTCTGAATCATCTCTACATCTGTCAAAGCAGTTTCTAGAACCGATGCATATTTTCCATGTTTGTTCTGTGGAATATTGTGGAATAAACTTCTCTAGCCTGTCTAGGTTTGTACAGTAATTATAATTATAATATTTGGAACATAAAAATTCTATATTGTTTAATGGAACACATTCAGGAATTTACTTCTCATGAAGAAAGAAAACTTTTGACTGAATGTTAAAATGTTTTTACTGAACTGAAATGTTAAAATGTGTTTAGTGCAATTAAAAGTGAACATGATAGATCAGTGGTCATTAATTTTGGGCACTGTCATTGATAATATAGGACACTAAAAAAATAAACCAGTGACCAAGAGAAATATATTCTAGAATAATACAAACAATAGATAATGATTATACAATAATTATTCTAGTATAAATTTATTTTTATCAAATAAAATATAGAGTGCATTTATATCTTAACAGTATAGAAAACTAAGGAATTTGCCTGGAATTTACAAGGCAACTTTTCTTCTTTTAGCATTCCTATAATCATCAATAATTGTGAAAAGTCCAATTTTGAAGCAATGTATTATTCAATTGGCAATATTGCAAGTGAAGATAACCTTTCTTGATACATAATATATCTGAGATAGGTCTTAATTAACTTCAACTTTCAGAACGATTATTCAGCACTAGCTGCAGATACTGGTATAGTCAATATAATTTTCATAACCCCGTAGATGTTTGGATAAACATGGTCAATAATGTTCTTCTGAGACCTTCCTGAAGTCGCTGGCAACTATGGAGAATTTCTTCATTAGACTTTTCCTTTAATTGATTATTACCTTTCATGAATAAACTCAAAATTTTGTTCATATTTCTTCGCCTCTGAAAATCTTGAAGTACAGACCTGAGAAATTATGTCAATAATCATCTAAAAATACTCTGTTTTAAATATATTCAAAACAGAGTGACATATATGTCTTCTGGATTTTCTCTCCTGTCACCTGGTATTTCATACTGAAAAATTTTTTTTTTATTTCTTCCTCCTCTGAATTTCCTTAAATTCTTTTATAACACTAAGTTCTTCAGCAATTTCATTTGCTTTGATGATATCTGACACCATTCCAGAATTTCTGTCCTCTGCTATCCAAGTGATAAACTGTTCAACTTGTTTTATAGCTGAGAGCAGCTCCATGTCTTCTCCTTCCCATACCTTACTTATAAAGTTAATTTTTACCAATATATCATACTATGTAACTACTAAAACGATGAATTTGTATAATAAAATTTAATTCATTAACGTTTAAAAGCTTTATTTTTCTCTCTCAGATGTCATTTAAACTTATAACAAAAATATGCATGTATATATGTACTTTCCTTCATTTCACCCACGCAAGGCCGTAGGTGCTGCCTATTTCACCTCTATGTAGACTCGCCACTGACAGGAGGCTTTCAAGATCTTAAAAACTGAGGCAAAAAAAAGGGCATTTATCATATCTTGGGAAATTAGATAATTCCGAATAATGTCTAGTTCCTCCTTGGAAATATAACATGTCCTGAGCATTGTTGTAAAAAAATATAAAGAAAGGGTAAAAGATTAAATTGCAGAAAGAAGGTACTGACACTCAAAATGTCAACAGTAATTTGCAATTAGTACACCATGCAGCATAAATGCAAGATTCTGTAGCAGTAATAAAATCAAAATATAACATACAAAAACCAAAAAAATCCAATTAAACCAAGGTAATCAACTGTTCTCTACATCTGGAGGGCTAACCGTGTTGGTTTCCTCAAGGAGGAACTTTCTGAAAAAGCTGTAGGTCTAGCCAAGTACATCCAAAGGCTCTGAGATCCCCACATTGAAAACAGAAAATCAAAAATATTAGAAATTACACCACAGCAGTACACAAAAGAACAGAACAGAACGACCAAACTCACTGTACTTTGATAATTTGAGAAGTGACGGTTGAAGGGAAGAACCAGCTATTTATCCTTAAAAATTTGAGTACCACAGCAGAACTACAGTGCTACTTTCCTAATTGATATCCAAAGAAATAGGTGTTGAAAGAAAAAAAAGAAAAACCTGACTTTTAACTGGCCTTAAAATATACCCGATTGTAAATCCCGTTTTTAAAAAAAATTTTAGATTACCAAAGTTTTTATAAAAATTATTCTTGAGTAGGTTTTTCCCCAAAATATTGCATGCTTCCAAGATATCATTACTGTTATTGCAAATTTTTTTATTCTATACAGTTGTGAGAGAAATATATTATAATAAATTTTATAGTTGAAATTAGAATGGAAAATAGTAAACAAGATAATTCAAAATTTCTATCTACAGTTGGCCCTCTGTTTAGCAATTTTCAAGGGAACACGAAAAATCATCCTTAAGTAGATATCGTCCGTAAACGAAATTTGTGAAAAAATAACATTTCCCATAACGTCGGAGGGATCGGGAGTGGATAATATCGTCTTTAAATAGAGATTGTCGTTAAGTAGAGCATCGTTGAACAGAGAGCCAACTGTATTAAACATTGTGGGGGGATTGTTGTTGCTTTTAAGTATCAAAAAATTTTAAAGAATCTAATTTGTAACTACAATTTTTTGTCATAACTGGGTAATATTTTTAATACTTATTGCATTTGTCAACTTGAGGAGTATAGTGAATTTGTCGATCTGCCTTTGGGATATATTGTAACTGGGGATCTAAATATTGGTAAGGATCTCTTAGATTAAAAGATATAAGAAAGGGTAAAAAATAAAGTTGACTTAAAGCAAAATATAAGTTCTATTAATAAAGATTTAGATTATTGTATTGTAAAGTTAGCCAAAAAATACAATTGGCCTAATGAAGGTTTCCAGATGTGGAAGGTTAATATTATACAAGAAATTAAAAAGGATTACCAAGAGCATAATATTAAAGCATGCAAGGCTATTTTCTATACAATGGTCTACATACTAAAATTAAAGAACTAAAAACTGAGTTAATAATAACAGTTGGTTAAAAGGCTGCCAATAAGAATAATTTTTCTAAAATATTTGGTAATCCAAAATTATTAAAAAATTGGTATTTAGACTCGGGTATACTTTAAGGTCTGTTAAAAGTCGGGTTATTTCCCTTAATTTTTTAAAATTTTTTTTCCCCAATTTTTTTTGCATATCAATTAGGTATGTGGCACTGAAGTTCTACTACAGTGCTGCAATTTTTAAGGACAAATATCTGGTTCTTCCCTCCAACCGTCACTTCTCAAATTATTGGGGTAGGTTGCGTTAGCTTGTTCTATTCTGTTCTTTTGTGTACTGGTCTGGTGTGATTTCTAATACTTTCGACTTTCTGTTTTCCATGTGGGAACCTCGAGGCCTTGGGATGTTTTTTGGCTAGACTTACATCCTATTCTGAAAGTTTCCCCTTGAGGTAACTGACTCCATTAGGCCTCGTTAGGTTTTGAAGAGACCAGTCAATTAACTTGTTTTAATTGGATTTTTTTTTTGGGGGGGGAGGGGGTAATCTTATATTTTGATTCTATTATTGTATTCATACGTATATATGCAGTTGTGTTCACAACTTAATGCAAATTTATTTCGGAATATTCATGGTGTCATGTGGCATTTTCTTGCACCTCATTTTATTCCTTTTATATCTCCTGATCTAATTTTATGTGATTATTTTGTTGAAAGACCTGAGAATGGCTTTGAATTTTATCAAAATATTTTATAGAAAACATGAAGTTTAAAGATAAAGTTAATGAAATTTGAATAAAATTGCTTTAAAATATTTTATAAAATGTTTGAACGAGTATATCGATGTATGTGCCATCATAGTTATTGATGTCAAAGGACCACCTCCTCCTTTGGCACCTGTTATTAAAGTCGGCTTCTCCAGAACTTCTCATAATTTTTCTTCCAGTGAGGCAGATAATAATCAGTCTTTTGTAGTCTCTAATTCAATCACAAATGTTATTGATTGTAGCTCTCTACCTTAAGGAATGTCTAGTTATTTTCTAACAGTTCCAAATGCTCTTAATACAAACCCTACATTTCAGATATTTTTAGGATTTTTTGCATTCTGGTGTAAGCTCAACAATCTATTATTGTTAACTACCCTGTATCAGTCTGTAAATATTTTATACTCCAGTGACAATTTTTATAAAAGAATTTTGCCATACAGTTTAAATTGAAAGTATAAATAGCTTATTTGTTAGGCAATATCTTTATCATTTTGTCACATTTGCTCAAAATAAAGATAATAAATATTTTTCCAGTATCCTCACCTGATACTCATACAAATTAAAAATTTAATTTGTATGAGTATCACTATTTTGTATACTATGCATATATGTTTCATTAATCACTGTTTTGTTAAATATGGTATTAAACTTTTGCAGTTTCTCTCAGTGCCAACATTTTTGACTGAAGAATAAAATATTCCATACTCTATCATTGAAAATGATTTTAATTGACAATTGCTTTTTTTTTTTTATCTCACTGTATATGAGGAGAATGGTCTAATTTTCTCTAACTAAGAAGTGTTATAATAGGTATAGCTTAACCTTCATCTGATTTCTTGTAGCACTGAAGTGTATTGTAGAGTTCTGACCTAAATATTTCCAGTCTATGAGGATGTCTTGAAATCATTTGATTTGATACACCAAATAAAATGTTATGAAATTTCCCTATCCTGTAAGAACAAAATAATTTTTCCATATTTTCTGAATCACACAATCGTTTTATTTATTTTATTACCCAGTGTAAAGATAATTCAAGATAATCAATGTAATTCGAATTGAGTTTTAATTTTAATTTTTAGCTTTTTTTAGATTTATTGCAAAACTATTTTATTATTATCAACAACAAGTTTGATGAGTATTTAAAAGACAATATAAGTCAATTCACATTTTCGGTGCCAGTGTACATTTTTATAGGAATAGATCATTTTTATATTGCATTTTTATAGAAATAGGTCATTTATTTCTAGTACATTTATGTATAGTCTCCCTTTGTGCTTAATAAGCGTACATAGCTCGCTTAGTGGATGTATACAAATCAGAATTGGAAAAATGTTTTCAAATTCTAATCACACAATCTTAAAGAATGTCATAAATCGCTAGCATTACTCTCTAGTCATAGACTTTGTTAAGGGCTCTTTGGCCCAACATCCACTATGACTACAATAGAAAATTGAGACATTTTATCCATCGAAATGCATATAGGAGCATTAATAAAAATAAGTTTTAATTTAGAAGTATGCGTAACCATTGAATATCCATCCAAAATAGAGAAAGTTTTAATAATTACAAGATGAAAAGAACTTTTTATATACAACGTTTTTAAATTTTCTGTTGAATCATATAAACTTGACAATTATATGTATTAATGCTTTTTAAAATTTTTTTGATGAATTATCCCATCAACTTGAAAGAAAATGATGAAAAGAGTAATAAAGAGGTATCAAATACGTAATCAATCTTAACTTGCGTTTAACTTTTCGTTCCCGTCTCGGCCGATAGCTAGCTGCACCATTCTACAAAACAAAATTGACTGAAAATTAATTCAATCCTGCTTAAAGATGGCTAAAAGTATTAAAAGAATGTATTGTCATCGTGTTCTGAGCTATTCTAAAAGTTTCAAATGTCTAGCTAGTCGGGAAGTTATTTAAAAATCGATTGCAAGATTTGTACTGGACAAACACACAATCAAACAAACAAACAAGAAATCGAGTTAATAAAAACATGGTAAAAGTTAATGACAAACGAGAAAGATGTGCCGAAATCAGAATATATAAAATTGTTTACAAAGTTTTGTAAAAATGCAAAAATCCAAAATCATATTTTTTTAGAAAAATTGAACTTAAAAACCTTAGTTAAAAACCTTATATAAATTTAAACACACCACCCCCTCCCACCCACTCCAAAATAATAAATTTTAAAAAATTTGTAATATAAAAGGAAAAATATACCAATAACTTTTCAAAAATTTCTTTTATTATATTGCACTTTCAATTAGCAGAAATCATTTTTTTCCTGTTACGTTTGTGAAATTGTTTCTTTACTATAATTCCGAGCTGTGTCAAATCAGTATGTGACTGGTTGAGATTCAAGTCACTCCCCACATTCATTCGGCATATTTTACTTACAAACCTCAGTGTCTACAAGACAGATTACAAAAATAAATTGCGTGAGAACTAACAGGGGTAAAACTTCTTTAAGCAATTCTGAATTAATATTTCTGAAAAAATTTAAAATTGTTATCACAAGTAATTTGTAAGGAGCATCGCATCTTAACTGTGTGGAATCATTTTGTATAAAATTTTCATACATGTTTACTATCTCGTAATACAATAAAAGGTGTTAGTCTCGAAAAGACCTTATCAGCCGTGTATTCATGACGTATATCTCATAGACTACAAGGGGTCCACAGATAACTGTTTTGAAATGTTTGATCCCTATGTGAAGAAGCGCATAAAGCACTATTGTACAGTAAATGAACGGAAAGAAATTTGAAGAATTTATACTATTGTCATCTCTAATGTACACTGAAGACCCCCAAAAACTAGTGCAGGTGTTCGTATGCAAATAACGGAGATATGCAACCAATCAGCGTACCGCGATGCAGTTGGCAGAGCTTATATAACACAACAGGTGTCTAGCGAAGCTGTTAGATCGGTTCCTGTTGTACAATGGCAGGTTATCACGATTTATGTTGCTTTGAACGTGGTGTTATAGTCGGCGCACAAGATATGGGACATAGCATCTCCGAGGTAGCGATTGCAATTTGGGTTTTCGCACACGACCATTTCACGAGTGTACCGTGAATATCAGGTATCCGGTAAAACATCAAATCTCCGACAGCGGTGCAGCCCGAAAAAGACCTTGAAAGATCTGGTCCGTCAACGACTGGCGAGAATCCTTAACCCTTTCCGACATGGTGGGTTAAAAAGTGCCCCTTGTAATTAAAAATCTTTTCCTTAAATTCTATTCACTTGAGCTGTATTTTAAATATAGAATACAATTCGTTTTTAGTTATAATCTTAGATTGTAAACGGCAGAACATAATTGGGTTCTTCATTTTTGCATGAAAATTGGCTAAAGTGACCAATAAAAAAGTGTTTTTACGACTGCTCATCGAAGGATTTTGAAAATATTTATATGCGTAAAATGTTATTAATTTTATTTTTCATTGTTTAAACTTATTTTCTAAACAAAAATTTATCATTTATAATGTTTTTTAACGTTTATTTTTCTCTTGAATTACGTGATTCAAAAAGTGTCCCACCACACACTTGAGATTTTCACCGATAGATGGCAGGACTGCAATTTACCGTGGTTTTGAATTAATTATATCCCCCCCTCCCGTTAATTTCGGCTAGTTTTCAGCCATTTTAGTATCAGGCGCTTTTAGTTAGAGACTGTGACTGATACTAAAATATAGAAACACTTGATGAACAACAGAGGCCATCCAGGAGCCTTTTGTCCTCACAGGCCAAAGGATTTGCTAGAAAAGTGCCGCAAAGAAATTGCTTTCTTGGAAAGCGATTGCACGACAGTTTGGGTGGTCTAGCTGAGAAATCCCAGCGAAACTGGTGCAAACCTCGACAGTTGCTAAAACTGAAGACAATATATTGACAATTGAGATCTGGGAAAGCCGGAGGTTGTACGCTCAGTGAGTTTAGAAGCGAGACCTTGCAACGTTTTCTGTGAAAATTCTCAGAGACAGAAAGAATTGCAGCGAGTTGACTAGAGTGTCACTACCATTCATCTGTGTATTGATTTTATTCCTTTTGGTTTGTGTCACGTGTCTTTTTGACAGCATGTCAAGAAAAATACTGACAGTTGAGGAGGCATTAAAATTATTCGAAGAGTTGCCTTCAGACGTGGAATCAAATGTTCTGAGTTAGATGTGGAAGAATTGCACCCTTTGAAAGAATTACTGAAGAGATTGATGAACCCCGCCCTCCCGCCCTGCCCCCCCCCCAGATAAAGGCCCCCTTGAATTAAAATGAATTTTCTTCATATTTTAAGAAAAATTTCTTTTGCATTCAGAATAGGAATTTTTTAAATTGATAATTTTAATATTTGATATATATATATACACTGAAGTGCCACTGAATTAGGGATACCTACCTAGTAACGAGTTGGGCCTCCTCTGGCTATGATAACGACTGCCACACGACGAGGCATAGATTCAGCAAGTTTCTGGAAACGTTCCACGGGAATGGCTTGCCAAATATTGGCTAAAGCTGTCCATAATTCAGTAAAGTTCTTTGGTGCTGTGTGATGGCCTTTCACGCCTTGTTCTAAAACATCCCAAAGATGCTCAATAGGATTTAAGTCTGGGCTTCTAGGTGGCCAATTCATGACAGAGAAATCAGAGGAATGCTCATCCAACCAGCCAGTAGCCAACCGGGAGTTGTGTGAGGTACAGTTGTCTTGCTGGAAGACTCCATTACCGTGCGGATAACAGAACAGCATAAACGGATGGAGGTGATCACCCAGCAACTCTACTTACCGAATTGCATGGAGGGAGGTTGGTACACGCACCAAAGATCCCAAACTATGCCACGAAAAACACACCAGACCATGATTGAGCCACCATGCCCTTGTACAGTTCCAGCCAGGCATGCAGGATCCATGGCTTCATGAGCCTGACGCCATATTCTCAGCCTCCCGTCGGCGTTAAGTAGTCGGAATCGAGACTCATCACTCCATGCTACTCGTTTCCAGTCCTCTACACTCCAGTGTCTGTGCCCTCTTGCCCAGGCAAGACGTGCAGCCCGATGGCGAGTATAGAGGAATGGTACTCTCGTAGGTCGACGGCTCCCGAAACCCATACGGTGAAGCGAGTGTTGCACAGTCCGTTTAATGACTACACGATTGGCACCGTCATTAAACTGGGTGGTAACTTGAGCTAATGTTTGGCTTCGCTGGCTACGTACAATACGCCTGAGCCGTCTCTCACCACGCACTGTCAAGGCTAATTGTCCTTTGCAGTTTGCCCAATTGCTAGTTTTTTTTCCATCATCCAATTTATTCTTGGTATACTCTTGACACTGTCGACCTTGAAAATCCTAAATGTCTGACGATTTCTGAAATTGAATGGCCCATGCGTCGCGCACCTACGATATGTCCGCGATCGAAGGCGTCTAAATCAGGCAGTTTACCCATACTGGCAATTCCAACAACTAATTCAGAACAACCACAGTACGCGCTATGTATGCAGTTACCACAGCGCCCTCACTTGCGCATACATGTTGTGCAGCGCTACACAATTTGCATAGGCTCTGCTATTCCTAATTCAGTGGCACTTCAGTGTATATATATATATATATATATATATATATATATATATATATTTGTATATTTATAGTTACCGATTGTCTTACACAGAAGATCCAAAAATTTACACATAATAGTTTCTAATAGAAAGTTTAAGCAAGATGGCTTTTTTAATCACAAAAATGTGAAATCAAGTGCGTTAGGCGCGAAAAGTAATCTCAATAATTTCAACTTTTTAAACTTCAATAATTTTCACCATATATTGTATTAAACAACATCTCTTCAAAAACATCTATTAATTTTACTCTGACACAATCATTAAAAACATAATCTTTAAATTCATTATTTTTTATATCAAAAATTACATTTCAAAAAGAAAGTTCAACCCATTTCACTTATAAAGGTTTAATCAAAAATTTGCTTACCTTGAAATTTTTTATCCCTATTTAACTTATTTTAAAATTTTTACCTGTTTTTATTTAATTAGCTTACACAACAATTTTTTCTTCTTAAAAGTTCGTTGCACGGCACAATTTCGTCCTGAAGACGCGTAAAATGGCCATCCTGATGTAGCTCCGAAGGTAAATCCGATTTTAGAGATTTCAGTTTCATAATTTCCTTTATCAACAGCCAAAATACTAATATAATTCGAACAGTCTTCAAAATTGCAACTGGTGAAGCCACTGTCGTTGTCGCGAGACGGGACGAACATCGGAAATAATCTTCTGGTATTTTTTTGTGTTCTTTTTGATAATTTTTCGAAATCCTGGGGTTTCGACCGACAAAGGTAGCCTTCCCGAGCGGCTCGTGTAACGCTTCTATCCGCGTCATTATCAAATCCAGTTCTTAGTTACATTTAGTCCGGGAAATGCAGTCGGGGTCCGGACTCCTGACTTCTGGAACTATCTTTGGTGGTGCAGTCGTCATGGCTAAGCAAGGCAAGACACATCATAGTCCTACAAATTCGTTTATTTACTAATAAAAGCGTCTCTGGCTCCATCGTTCGTATTAATATTCTATCCAATTCTTAACTTGGTGCTGTATTCCAATCATTTAATTACTTTCATTCCCGTACATCGCAATCGCGCGACGTCTTTCCAGTTCGACTTTCCTACATGCTTCTGAAGTCATCCTTTGTTTAAAACCCACATACACCCTTTCTACAAAGTTCTCGAACATCGCTGTGACGTCACCTTCCGGCGATGAGGCTATAATTCCCCCACTGTTCACGTAGTCCAATTCTATTAATAGCTTCAATGCCATTTAATTCCGATTTCCTCTAGAAAACCCCCCTTTTGGACCCCTTAAGGTTTAACCTCTTAAAAAATCTGACAACTTTCCCCACTTCCCATTGAAGGCGTGCACACACAGAGAATGGCCAGCTCACACGTAGCAAGACTCCAGAAGAGAAAAACTAAATTTAAATTCAAAAATCTAAATGACTATCAACTGAAAAGAGTGCCGAAAAGGGCGGTCGTCCTCAGTCAACAAAAATCCCAGATGAAAACGAATTAATTTATTCCTAAGTCTAACTTGAGTCAACTGAAAACTAAAACTAATATTAAAATTCTCTAATTGCTATTACTGTACACCTAACCCAATGGAGCCGATATGATTACATGTTACAACAAGTCTCCATTTGAGACAAAATTTTTTCATAGAATCAACTTGAAACACATCATAACAATTTCACAACATTAGTTATCAAAATCAAAATATTAATTATAAAAAGGACATTATTTCAGAATATCATTAAAGAAAATCGCTAAAATATCAATATGTAAGATGTAAAACAATTTTAAAAACACATTAATTATAACAGATGTTACATGTTATACATAGGACTGTTATACGATGAATATAGTTGATAAACAAACGTCTATGTCTGAAATTTTCACTTTTTAAGTCTCTCAGTTCTTGAGTGGCAACCATTCAGTCCAGAGTCTTTGTGACATTTAGTCATCTCAAAAATTTTATTTAATTTCTTTTCCTTCTAAAACAGTTCCTCCCTACCGATTCAAACACAGTAAACAAAATAAAATCAGTTACAAAACATAATATTACACTTCTTCATTTTCATTTTGACGTATTTTTAATCAATGTGAGCTCTATAACCTGAGAAAGCATGTTACATACACTCGTGCTTTATTCAAAAATTTAAATTCGCCTCCAGCATCATCAACAAAATATTATTTAGGATCCAACTCAAAAGTTTTAAGATGCACAAAATTAAAATATAATAAAAGAATAAAACTAAAAATACACAATAATTATCAAAATATAAAGCAAATTAGATCTTAGAGGTATGAAATCAACTTTCAACTTTGTATTATAAAATTCAAAACACTTCGTTTTCATTTTCAAATGCTTTTCACAACTATTTAGTGACCATTACATAAGCTCTTGAGCATATATGAATTGGGAAGACTTGAAAAAGGCTCATGCCTGTTCAAACATAAAATCATACTCTTTAATTGACAAAATCTGTTAAATAATTCACACTTTTTCAAATTTCTATCACAATTCTTTCATTACCAAAATGCAATGTGCTGTTCAGAAGAGGTCTCTACCCCCTCGCACTCCTGTGGATTTATAGACTGCCCTGCAGGATTCATGGTGTGCATTGCCTCCAGGATATCTTCAGACATTAATCGAGTCCATGCCACTTCGTTTTCTTGCACTTCGGGCTCGTGGAGGATCTACACGATAGTGGGTAGGAGTACCAGATTTTTTGGCTCTTCATTGTACCAGGGTAGGCTGAAAAGTAATGCACACATGCTTGTAGAGCGCGAACAAAAAGAAATGGCGAGATTGGGGGAAAAGAACATTAAAGTACAATTCTTAAGCTTCAAAATCATATATTTATTTTTCAACATAGTCACTGTTAAGGCTAACACATTTCTCCCAACGTGTAACAAGTTTTCTCATTCCGTCACTGAAAAATCCTTCCGACTTTTCTCGAATCCACGACTTGACAGCTGCCTGCACCACATTGTCCGAGGTGTAATGATTACCCTTTAGGTCTCTCTTGAGTAGAGGAAAAAAAATAAAAATTGCAAGGCGCAAGATCGGGGGAATATGGAGGGTGTGGAATCGGTTCAAACTTCAGGTTTCGCAGAGCCTCTCTAGTCCGACTCTGTTCTCGCCTGTGAGACAGCGTGGTACCCATCGAGCACAGATTTTACGGTATCCCAATCGTTCTATAATGAAGCAGGCATATTCCTTGGATACTCCATTATGGTTTGCAATACGCTTTTGAGTGATTCGCCGGTCATTGTGAATCAAATCGTCGACGAGTTTGCGATGTTCATCGTCTGTGGCAGTGATCGGACGTCCGTTGCCTGTTTCATCAACAATTATGGCTTTTCCAGGCTCGAAACCACGAAATTTTATTACGCATCGATTTACACTACCCCTATCAACAGCATCGTCACCTTAAACAGCCTTTAAACGACGATGAATTTCAGTAGGACTCACTTTTTCAGCTGTTAAAAATTCGATAACAGCGCGCTGTATAACTTGCCATTGACATAGCACTAGAACACGTCTCCATACTAACGCTTTTCAAAATGCACAGGATGAACACAACGATTTCAAACCTGCGCATGCGTATTAAGGAGGGATGGAACTTCCAAATGCCACTTGGCGCTGTTTTGAAGGTCATTTCGTTCGCGCTCTACAAGCATGTGAGCATTACTTTGCAGCCTACCTACGTATAATATACAAATCATACAGATTAAAATGTGGAGACAGTGTGGTAAAAAATCTGCAGCCACCAAACAACATTCAAAACAAATATGCCTAGACAAATCCATAAGCCACGTTCTCTCTTATTTCCTGTAATAAATTTGCATATTTTATTAGATTTACAAACTTTTAATATGTTGGTAACCAAGCTTTTTTAGTAGATGTTAATCCTGGAATTTCTCGGAGCATTAAATTTAATAATTAACGATGAAATTATTATGACTTACGGACAACTAAAAATAATATAAAGGGGGGAAATATCAATATTGCTTATCTATTATTAATCAGGCCGATAGCGGTAGTTTTGTGGAGATTCCTACAAACCGAAACATATAATCACGTCATTGTTTTCTACGAGGACAAACGAATAACGATGGCTAAGGAACTTGATACCCTAATTACAATGAATTTAAAATACTCAGTATTTTAAGTAATCCGGAACTTAGTTTATAGATATATCATTTCTTAGCACAAACAATTATATATTGCTATTGATTTCACGAAAAGAGCATGCTGGCACGGTTAATATATCTCATTCAATTTATTTCTCCTTTTCTTTACAGGTGCTAGGTACAGATTGTAAGTTGCAGTACAAGAAAGTGGTGTCCAAAAATTTAGAAGTACACCTTATTGCTGGCAGTTAGTTTTCTCATCGTGTACAGTACGTCGCCATGCCAGAAGAGGAAATGTGTGATTATAGTGTAAAAGTACCATCCAAAGAAAGCCATTCCTGCGAACAGAACGCTACTAAAGCGGAAGATAAATCCACTCAATGTGACACATGTAGATTTGGCCTAAATATAAAAAGTTCCAGTTCACAGATTCCCCCTCTCACCGCCGAAATTTTCGAATGCAATTTATGTGACGAAAGATTTTCGCAGTTGACCGCCTTAAATACGTATCATTCGTACCCCATGGTTGATAATACTCTCTGTACCCACACAGGAGAAAATAATTTCACATGCACCGTATGTGAGAAAAGATTTGCTGTGCAGGGTAATTTAAAAAATCATCAAAGCACTCACACAGGAGAGAAACCTTTCGTATGCACTGTATGTGAGAAAATATATTCTCAACAGAGTCATTTAATAGCCCATCTTAGCATCCACACGGGGGAGAAACCTATCGGCTGCACTGTATGCGAAAAAAAAATTTCTCACCAGGGTAGTTTAGATTCACATCTTACCACCCACACAAGAGAGAAACCTTTCGCCTGCTCTATATGTGAGAAAAGGTTTTCTAAACAGGGTAATTTAAGAGTACATCTCCGCACCCACACAGGAGAGAAACCTTACTCCTGCTCTGTATGTCAGAAAAGATTTTCTCAGAAGAGTACTTTAAAAATACATCTGCACACCCACACAGGAGAGAAACCTTTCGCCTGCTCGGTATGTGAGGAAAAGTTTTCTAAAGACAGTCATTTGAAAGTACATCTCCGCACCCACACAGGAGAGAAACCTTACTCCTGCTCTGTATGTCAGCAAAGATTTTTTCGACAGGGTACTTTAAAAATACATCTCCGTACCCACACAGGAGAGAAACCTTACGCCTGCACTGTATGTGAGAAGAAATTTTCTCATCAATGTAGTTTAGAAACACATCTCTGCACCCACAGAGTAGAAAAACCTTTCGCATGCACTGTATGTGAGAAAAGTTTTTTTCGACAGGGTACTTTAAAAATACATCTCCGCACCCACACAGGAGAGAAACCTTACCACTGCACTGTATGTGAGAAGAAATTTTCTTATCAATGTAGTTTAAAAAGACATCTCCGCACCCACACAGAAGAGAAACCTTTCGCATGCACTGTATGTGAGAAAAGGTTTTTTCGACAGGGTAGTTTAGATTCACATCTTAGCACCCACACAAGAGAGAAACCTTTCGGCTGCTCAGTATGTGAGAAAAGGTTTTCTAAACAGGATCATTTAAAAGTACATCTCCGCACCCACACAGGAGACAATCCTTACTCCTGCTCTGTATGTCAGAAAAGATTTTCTCAACAGGGTACTTTAAAAATACATCTGCACACTCACACAGGAGAGAAACCTTTCGCCTGCTCGGTATGTGAGAAAAGGTTTTATAAACAGGGTAATTTAAATGTACACCTCCGCACCCACACAGGAGAGAAACCTTTCGCCTGCTCGGTATGTGAGAAAAAGTTTTCTAAAGACAGTCATTTGAAAGTACATCTCCGCACCCACACAGGAGAGAAACCTTACGACTGCACTGTATGTGAGAAAAAATTTTCTCATCAATGTAGTTTAGAAACACATCTCCGGACCCACACATTAGAGAAACCTTTCTCATGCACTGTATGTGAGAAAAGATACTCTCAACAGAATCATTTAACAGCCCATCTCAGCACCCACACGGGGGAGAAACCTTTCGGCTGCTCTGTATGTGAGAAAAGGTTTTCCAAACAGGGTAATTTAAATGTACATCTCCGCACCCACACAGGAGAGAAACCTTACTCCTGCTCTGTATGTCAGAAAAGTTTTTTTCGACAGGGTACCTTAAAAATACATCTCCGCACCCACACAGGAGAGAAACCTTACATCTGTACTGTATGTGAGAAGAAATTTTCTCATCAATGTGGTTTAGAAACACATCTCCGCACCCACACAGGAGAGAAACCTTTCGCATGCTCGGTATGTGAGAAAAGGTTTTCTAAACAATATAATTTAAAATCACATCTCCACACCCACACAGGAGAGAAACCTTACTCCTGCTCTGTATGTCAGAAAAGTTTTTTTCGACAGGGTACCTTAAAAATACATCTCCGCACCCACACAGGAGAGAAACCCTACCCCTGCACTGTATGTGAGAAGAAATTTTCTCATCAATGTAGTTTAGAAACACATCTCCGCACCCACACAGGAGAGAAACCTTTCGCATGCACTATATGTGAGAAAAGATACTCTCAACAGAATCATTTAACAGCCCATCTCAGCACCCACACGGGGGAGAAACCTTTCGCCTGCATTGTATGCGAGGAAAGGTTTTCTCTAAAGGGTAATTTAAAAGTACATCTCCGCACCCACACAGGAGAGAAACCTTTCCCCTGCACTGTATGTGAGAAAAGGTTTTCTGAAAAGGGTCATTTAAAAGTACATCTCCGCACCCACACAGGAGAGAAACCTTTCGGCTGCACTGTATGTGAGAAGAAATTTTCTCAGCAATGTAGTTTAGAAAAACATCTCCGCACCCACACATGAGAGAAACCTTTCGCATGCACTGTATGTGAGAAAATGTTTTCTGTACAGGGTCATTTAAAAATACATCTCCGCACCCACACAGAAGAGAAACCATTCGGCTGCACAGTATGTGGGAAAATGTTTTCTGTGGAGAGATTTAAAAAGGCATCTCCGCACCCACACTGGAGAGAAATCTTTTGCCTGCACTGTATGTGAGAAAAAATTTTCTGTACAAGGTAATTTAGAAACACATCTCCTCACCCACCCATGAGAGAAACCTTTAGCCTGCACTGTATGTAAGAGAAGATTTTCTTTCCAGGGAAATTTGAAAAGACATTTCCTTTTCCATGGAGGAAAGAGTTTTGGTCTGCACTAAATGAGAAAAAAGTTTTCTGAACTCGATCATGTAAAAAAAAATGTTCATACTCACACAGAAGAAGAATCTTTCGTGCTCAGTGTGTGCGAGAAAAGATTTTTTTCCAGTGTTCTTTAAAACGCATCTCTACAGTATATCTACAGTATAAAACAGTACAGTACAGTACAGTATTCGCAAATAACAATGTATATTAAAAGGAATTCATAGTTGATACAGTATAATTTAATATTTTTACTGTTTGAGTAAACGGCAAACATTAAAATTTAAAAAAAAATCGCCATTTGCAGTTGAGTCCTAGACGAATATTCATATGTCTTTGAAAGTTTTTTACCGTGATTTGTTTTTATGTGACAAATTTTTGAATTAGAGACTACAGATGTCTCGGGTAATGTGAGTGTAGAAGGTCAAAGATCACATATAAAGCTTGAAAGTTTGTACTCGGTGGGTTCCTCACTGCTTGGCATCTGAATAAAAATAAACGCCTGTTCATTGCACTGTTGAAACCTTTGCACAGTCAACGTTTTTTACCTTAGAAGAGCTTACTTGAGCCGTTACCCGAGTCATTTGTTGATTCAACGAAAGTAGCATGCTGGAAGGAATAAATAATCTTCCTAGATGTTGGACTCTTGAGAAGCAGGGGGACATACTACTATATAGAATTGTCGAGAGAAATGGTCAGAAATAAAATAGGTATAAAAAATCTAATTTAGTGTGCATTAATTCTGAAATGACCCTCATATTTAGACAGGAAATGTGATCATCTGCTTTCACTCTAAGAGTGGCACCGGTAATCGGAGAGGAAACCTTTGGAAGTAACGTGTCACATTATAAAACGAAGTCTGATTGGTATTTGAATCAAGTCTTTGTGAATTTGTTTAGCAAATTTGCTGGGCAGCTAACATATGCGATAATTTTTTGACTTAATCAAATTAAATTTAATCTTGTATGGGAAAATGTGAGTGTATCTAAAATACGTAAGAATGTGGAAACATCAGTTATACAATTTTTCTACAACGACGTGGTCTAAAGGAAAGTACTATCACGTTTGAGGATAAAACTTCAGTGTTTGTAAAATATTTAAATAAATGTTAAACAACTGATGCAAATAAATGGTTGATATTCAGTATAAAAGAAAGAAATTGTCAAAATTTCGGGAACTAGAAGAGCATTCAATAATAGAACCTTTAATTTCGCAATTTGTGGGTATTTTAATTATTTTTTCGGAGCCAAAGATTTTTATAAAACTATTAAGGTAGGATTTTCCTTTTTGAGATTCCCTCCCACCGCTGGCATATTTTCGTGGTCGAGACGCTAACAGGTTGGAGGGGGGTAGTGTCGATCCCTATTACGCCATACAGATTGCAGAAAATACGGTGCTCGTCTCTATTGAAGTATGTAAAAATTCAATTTCGCAAATTGAAATAAAATTAACTTACTGCGGTTACAGTGTGACGAGTATTTTTTCTCCCGACTTATTTCTGCAGATCAGTGGCTCTAATGTAGTCAAAATTCCTTCAGTCGTGCCATGAAAGTGAGGTTACGGTTATTCCCATGGAAACGAATGAGATGACAACGACCTGGTTTTAATTTCAGTGCCTCGATGAAGCTGCTACTTCAACGTTAGTTTGATGTGTTGGTTAAAATATTACCCTGGAATTTTAATTCGAAGGGGAACACCTACAATGGAACTAATGAAAATATGAATATCACTATTTGGTACTTGCTTACATGGCCAGGAATCGTAAGCAAGTACTTGGTCTAGCTACAAATAATAATAGAGCGTCGAGTTGTATGATGAAGATATCCTAGCACTGTATTCAGATAGTGAAAAATATTTACTGTTGTTCTGGTGGGCATATTCATATTGGATTAGTAGGTAAATCCAGACGTAAACAATGTTGCTGTCATTTTGTTTGCTTACATGGGAATAATTGATAACCACACTCGCATGGCATGGCTGACGGAATTTTGTCTCGATGCCAGATCCCGTTTTCCAGCTGTCTCTCGAATACATACGTCAGGAAATCTAGTCAATTGTAGTACAGAAAAATGCTGTCAGTACATCAAAAATGTGTGATTTTAGAGAATAGAAGAATTGTTCTGATCACACAAAATTGCGAGCAAATGACAGTGAAATTTTGTTATATGGACCGAACATGCAAAGACGAATTAATTTCATCTATAGAGAATTTATATAAATTCAAAAAGATTAATTTAAAATTTAATTACTCGTAACAGTTTAAAATATAAATACAAAGAATTCGTTATCGAATCATTAATTTTATATTAATTATTCAGATTGCTTTGGAGTTGGTTTTGATCACACAAGTTTTGTTAATTGTTGACTAAATGTCGGATTTATTATGTCTATATGCTTTAAAATATATTGCTTAGTGTATATATTTTATAGATTTAAAAGGAGCTCTCAAATATCTGCTGAAAATTAACGGCTTGATGTAAAAGCATATGTGAACAAACAGCATGGAAGTTTTCTTCAAATTTCTCAATAATTACGATTTCTCCTAGAACACATCGGGGGTTCTTTCGTTAACATGAGTATTCTACGAAACATTCTTATACATGTATTTGCATCTGACTACAAACACTTAAACAAACTTTAAAATTTGTATTTTTTTCCAATTCAGCAACGTTACAGCGGGGCGAAACTGTATTATAGATTTTCCTAGAACAAAGAAATAGTTTACACTGAGTGGCCAATTTTTATGACCAATTGACAGTTTTATGCAAATCAGCCATGACGTCACGCCATTGCCGCTTGGTGAGACTGGTATTAAAAGGGATAATAGGGGACTGTAAAGACAGTTGAAGTCGCCTGGGAAGGAATGGGTATAAAACGCATTTTAACGGACATTGAATGTGAAACGGTTGTGGGTCCTAGAAGCAGTGGGGCGAGTATCTAGAAAACTGCTTCGCTCGAGTAGAGTGCATGATAGCACAAGATTAAACGCTTCCAGTTTGCATAGGATCGCAGGGACTGGACATTAAGTGAATAGAAAGGGAGAATGTGGTTCAATATATCACGTTTCCTACTACACCATGCAGATGGCAGGGTGCGAAAATGGAAAAATCAACACAAAAATCATTTCGCACGTGTTGTAACGTTAAATTTTAACTCAAATTGAGATTTGAAAATAAAGAAATTGGCTAGAGAGATGGCAACGATTTATGAATAAATTGAACAGTTTTTGTCTTTTTTCGCTATTTAAAAGGTTTTTAGACCAAAAATTAAAAAAAGCTCATCGAGGTGTGTTAAATAGGTGTGTCAGGAACCTTTTCCTAAAATTTCGTATTCGCGGACCTCGTAATCTCTGTGATACGCCAAATAACATCATACATGATCACAAACACTCTTATTTATATATATTTAGCCGCTGCGCGACCAGCATCGTCGCTTTGTTTTGTATTTTCTTTTGCAAAACAACTCAACAGAAAGTAACATATGTAAGGAATGTTACCATTACCTGTCATCATAAATATACGTTGTTAAGGTGTAGTGGGAGCTCAGCCAAAAAATACAAAATCGTTGCTAAATTCTCTATAAGGCTGATTCTAAAATCATCGTGATTAAAAAATGTGAATTTCCAATAATTATTCAGAACAGGGTTAAAGATAAGAATGAGAACCCCAACACGAATGAGTTTAAAAATTACATCCCTCTCCGTATGTACTATTTTTCAAAATTCAGTGCGTAAATCTATAATCAGCGGTTACTACTCTCATGAAAATAAAGTTTTTTAATCAGGAAATTCAAACCAAACAAATTTGAACGATCTTTTACTACAGTGTCTTCCAAAAGTGTTCGTACACTTACCATTTTCAATGAAATAGGGGTCTATCCATTAATTAAAATGAATATTTAAGAATGGGTATTTAATAATAAGATCTATAATCTATTCTTAACAAAACTACATGAAATATTTTGAAATCATAGTAAAACTTTATTTTTAAGAAACCAGTAATCAAAAAGCAACAAAAACTTTATCTCACAAAAGTCATCGTACACTGAAATAATTTCGGATAAATTCCTAATTAAAATTATCGTCTGGCGCTTTATTTTTATTTTTGAATTTTGGTGGCATTTAAAATATCGTTTGGCTTTAATTTTTGTTTGCATACTCCGTAATATTCTATTTAATATTTAAAAATGGCTCGTAGTCGTAAAGAAACAAAAAACAGCATTCGAAAATTGATTATTTTTCATCATAGTAGTAAATCAGTTCGGAATATTGCTAAATTACTTAATTTATCCCATTGTACTATGCAGTATGTGATAAAACACTTTAAAGAAGAAAATAGGATCGAAAACAAGGTAAGAAAAGATCGTCCGGCAAAGTTAACAAAACGTGATCATAGATTTATAATTAAAAAATTTGTGAAAAATCCACGTTTGAGTGCTGTAAAAGTTTCTGCAGAATTTAATGAAGCATTTTCTTCTTCAATTTCACCTGAAACTGTTCGACGAGTTCTCAGAGCAGCTGGATTATATGGGCGTTCTGCCAGTAGAAAAATTTTTGTGAGTGAGAAAAACAGAAAGTTTAGGCTTTCCTTCGCACTATCCATGATTAATAAGCCCCAAACGTATTGGAATAATGTCTTATTTGCCGATGAAAGCAAGTTTAACATTTTTGGCTTCGATGGGTGCATAATTGCATGGAGAAGAAAAAATGAGGAACTTAGTCCGAAGAACTCAGTAGGAACAGTTAAGCATGGCGGTGGAGGTGTCCTTGTGTGGGGGTACATGTCAGCATCAGGACGAGATAATTTGGTATTTATTGATGGCATAATGAATCATGTTGTTTATATAAATATTTTAAGAGACAATTTAAAATATCAGCCCAAAATTTGAGTATTGTAAACAACTTTGTTTTTTATCAAGATAACGATCCTAAGCACACGGCTCTCAACGTTCGCCTCTGGTGTCTCTATAATTGTCCACAAGTTTTGAAAATACCCCCTCAATCGCCAGATTTAAACCCAAAAGGACATATTTGGTGAGAACTGGAGGTTCGAGTACGAAAACACATTCACACGAAAAGCGAACTAAAAACAATTATGATGGAAGAATGGATGTACATTGATGCAGAAATTACAAAAGAACTAGTGCAATCTATTCCCAGACGTTTAAAAACTGTTGTGGATGCTAAAGGACATCCTACTGAGTACAGAGGCTGTTCGCACATTTTTTAGACGATTTTGGTAAGCGGTAATAAAAAATCGTTTGCTGCAAAAGAAATAATTGCAATTGTACTATGTTTTTAAAAGTCAAAATTATCGTCTGCGGCTTAAAAGTTTTGTTTTTATTCAAAATGGCATTTTTAACAAAGCAGTGGTTCGAAGGCTACATTTATGCTCTTTGCGAAGAGAAATATGCATACTACGTTATCCAAAAACGATGTGAGAGTCATGGTTTTGTGATATCTAAAGCGTCGATAGGTAATATCGTCAACAAGAAAGGAAAAAAACGTCAAATTGGAGCCTCGGGTGGGACAAAAATTCCAAACAAGTATCCAAGGAAAAAACGGACATCTTCGACTATTGCAAAGGTACGTTGTTTAATGTTAAAAGAAAATCCCCCTAGTCAAAGGACAGTTGCAAAATCATTAAAATGCTCGGTTTCCACTGTAAACAAAATGATAAACGTTGATTTAAATCTTAAGAAAGCGAAAAAACGCAATGTGCATCGTCTTCTTCCAAATCATATCGCTGAACGCAGGACACGCTGCAGAATTCTATATGAGAAACACTTATCCGAAGAAAAATGGAAAACAGTTGTCACAATGGATGAATCATGGGTGTATTTAAATGATTGCAACAAAAAAAGAGCCATTTATTATCATAAAAGGGGAGAAAAAAATTTAAGTACATGGTTCAAAAAATCGAAAGAAAGTTTTTCTAAGGGATTCATGATTGTTGCTGGTTTTTCTTATAATGGCAAGTTAAAAATAAAGAGAGTGGAAAAAAATGTCAAGATTAACTCCAAATACTATCAGGAACGTATTTTATCGCCAATTTTTCTGAATGAAATACCATCGCTTTACCCACAGTGCCATCAATCTGTGAGCCTCCGTCAGGACAAAGCTAGCAGTCACACATCAAAATCCACTGTAAATTTCCTAAAAGAAATGGAACAAAAAACTTGTATCAAGGCCATACCCTTCACTGATATCCCTACTAAATCTCCCGATGTATCCCTTATGGATTTTTGTGCTTTCGGAATTTTAAAATCTGCATTATCCAAACGTCGTCCCAAAACCCTTACAGGACTCTGGAAAGCTGTTCAGGAGGAATGGGATAGAATACCTCTTCTGACACTTCAAAAGGCATTATTATCCTGGAAATTGCGGTGTCGAAAGATAGTTCAGAATAAGGGATGTCAAATAGAACATTTAAAACACAAGAATTTTATGTAATTTAGTTTTGTGAATACAATATACATCGTCTAGAAAATGTGTGAACAGCCTCTGTATTAATTTAACGAAAAATTAAAATATTTACTAATATGTAGAGATTTTTTACAAGTGTACGATGACTTTTGTGAGATAAAGTTTTTGTTACTTTTTGATTATTGGTTTCTTAAAAATAAAGTTTTACTATGTTTTTAAAATGTTTCATATAGTTTTGTTAAGAATAGATTATAGATCTTATTATTAAATACCTATTCTGAAATATTCAATTTTAATTAGTGGATAGACCCCTATTTCATTGAAAATCGTAAATGTACGAACACTTTTACATTATGTTTCATTCAAATGTGATTTTATTAGCTATAATGGCTTTATCTAGAGTGTAAAGTAAAAGAAAATGTAGGAGGGAACTTCTATCATTGCAATATCATATTTTATGTATCATCGCAATTAGTAAGAGTTTTGTTGACATAGCATAAAAAATCATGATTTCATGTATTTAATACATAATTTATCAAATTATGAAAATACTAATAGTACAATGAAAACTTTATCGTAAATCTTAATAAATTTAATCATAATTTTATTAATTGCCTTTGAAATTTTTAACTTGTTAATGTTTGCAAAAGGAAAATAAAATAATAATATAAAAAAATCGTTTAAAAGAAAATAAAAAAATTAAATAAATTGTTTAAAAGAAAATAAAAAAAAATAAAATTTCGAATCTCCCAGATTATGATCCTAGGGAAATTCTTCGCCCCTGTAGGAATCTTGTGGTCTTACAACAGCCAGCTAGCCAGCTATTCCACACCCTTCATTCTTGACCTTCCTTCTTGGAAACTGATGTAATTACCGAACGTATCTGACTTTTCGGGAAGTCGATCTGCACCCCCCTCCCCAAAATTAGCAACGTCAGTCTATTCAAAAAAATTTCTCCACCCCGTAAATGCGTCAGAATCGGAGATGTACATGTTTATTGATGCACCACTTGTAGGGGTTCTCATTCCCCAATTTCGGACAATTCGAACATTCCTGGCGACATGTTACGCTCGACCGTTGAGAGCTTAGTGTTCAGGATGCAATGTGTCGTCCATCAGGACGGTGGTAACATTGAAAGAGGAAGAAGTTATAAAAGTTATAAAAGTCACTCCCTAACATAACTTGACCGATTATTTTTTTTACTTTATCAACCGCTGTTAAACGATACGCAATTTTTATATCTACCCTCAAGCGCATTCCCAGCTAGAGCTAAAAAAGACCATGGGAAATAGTTATACCTCTAAACTGTAGCCATATGAGGTCATAAAAGCAATTCCGAAAATTGGTGAGATTGCAATAAAGTTGACCACAGGAGAGTTCATTTTAATAAGTCGGAATGTTATGTCACGTATGGTTGTTTTTCTACATTTACGCTGGGGGCCGCTCATGGAGGGTCGGACTCAAGTCGCTGTCTCACAGAAGGGATTAATAAAGATGTTTTTTATATACGAAACTCTGGAGAATTATTGAGTTTTGACCATTTGTTCCGACTACACGACTACAAAGTTAAGATGTGCTTTCAGCTTTAATTTTTGAACACTGCATGTGTGTGTGTGTATGTGTGTGAGTAAGTAATTTCTTAAACATCATGCCCTAAATTCTAGCATTTAGATTCCCTTTCCTAAGTCTAATCCCCAGTAATATTAATTTATCTCTTAAAAAACCTCAGCCACAGAACTTCCCATGAATCACATGCCTTTGCATTTTTACACATATCCAAATTCAGGGGTGGGTTAGCTTCCACAGCCCCTAAATCTGCTGACCTTACAAATAATAGTCACATGTCTCTCTCGCGATTAATTTTGAAAGGTGATATTATTCCGAGCCGTTCTTCTGGAATGAACGGAGGTATTTTCGCTCTAATAAAACGTAGTAAGGAATTTAGTTCGATTGTATTTAAATATAATTTTTTCCTTTCAGGATGAGTCTAGCTCCAGCCATGTAAATATGAGCTAGTTTTCCCTTTCAGGTTATAATTTAAGGACGTGATGTAATGGGGATATTACACACACACACACACACACACACACATATATATATATATATATATATATATATATATATATATATATACACACACTGATGGGCCACTTTATTATGACCATTTTATGTAAATGAGTTATTGAGTCATATGAGTTATTGCCGCTAGAGGGTGCGATAGCAATAAAAAGGGAATGCAGGCCAAGTGAACCATCAATTGCACTGTGCTGTTTGCAAAGATATGGGCAAAATACGTGATTTAACAGAGTTTGAACGCGGAATGATTGTTGGCGCTCGAAGCTTCGGAACGAGCAAAACGGCTGCACTTGTGAAGTGTTCGAGGGCAGCAGTTATTAATGTTTACAGAGAGTGGAGTACCAAGCAGAAAACCGGGTCTCAACGTCAGGCTTGTGGTTGTCACAGGCTACGGAATGCTCGATCTGAGAGGAGACTTGCCAGAGTTGTCCATTCCAACTGAAGAGCAACAGTACGTCAAATAGCGGGGAATCTTAATCAAAGAGCCACAGCGAACGTTTCTGAACGAATTTATCGGCGCACATTACACCGTATAGGCTATGAAAGCCGACGACCTGTTCGAAAGCCTCTATTGATTTCCTTGAACAAGAGCAGACGTCTCCAGTTCACAGAGGAGCACAAGGATTGGACAGTAAATGACTGGAAAAGGGTCATGTGGTCCGATGAATCACGTTTTCAATTACACCATGCAGATGGCAATGTGCGAATATGGAGAAAACAGAACAAAAGCATGGACCCCGACTGCATTGCCACAATACTTCAAGCTGGTGGAGGCAATATTATGGTTTGGGGGATGTTTTATTGGCATTATGTGGGTCCTTTGATTCCTGCGAAACAACGTCTCAATGCTCAAGGGTATTTAAGTTTTATCGCATATCAAGTACACCCTGTTATGTTAATGGTGTACCCTGCCGGCGATGGATACTTCTAGCGGGACAATGTTCCTTGTCACAAAGCTGACATTGTCCTCAGATGGTTCGAAGAGCCTGAAGGAGAATTTACTTGCTTCGTTGGCCTGCACAATCACCAGATCTCAATCCAATTGAGAATTTGTGGGATGAGATCGAACGGCGCATCAGGAAGCTGAATACAGTACCATCAAATCTTAAGGAATTGGAAAGTGCAGTTCATCGAATATAGTCTCAAATTCCTCATACCACCTACCAATATCTCATAGAATCCATGCCAAAAAGAATTCATGCAGCATTCAGGGCAAAAGGTGGTCCAACATTGTATTGATAGGGTAGTCATAATAATTTGGCCACTCAGTGCGTGCGTGCGTGTGTGTGTATGTGTGTGTTTGTGTTTGTGCGCGTGTGTGTATGTGTGTGCGTGTGCGTGTAAGTAAGTGTAAGTAAGTAAGTAATTATACGCTAGGTATTTACAGTGCTAAAATTTAACCTTTCCGCATGACAAATATTTCCTTTCAAAGGATGATAAAATCTATGACTAGAATTTTAAATATATCATTAATTTTCGATGATCGACATATAGAAATGTCATTTTAAAACCTAAAGAACCGTTTTCCCTCAGTGTCCGCCATGTTGTATCTTATTATTACGCAACAGAACTGCAACAAGACAAGAGTCAACAGTGACTGCCCTGCAAACGAAAACATATGTTTTCGTTTGTTTGACAGTCATTGTTGGAAACAATGAAAAGCTGCTTCTCTTACAAATTTCCTTCAGTCTAAAACTGACCCCCTTCAAAGATGTTGCTCGCAGTAATCTTTGGAGTTTTTTTGCTATTTTTAGCGGTTTTCTGGCGCTGCTTTCTTAAGGCTTTGCGCAGGCTTTTTCCTGGCGAACGAGGCGAGAGTTCCTTAGCAGTAAGCTTTCCTTCTTTCTCTCAGTTCAATCTTAAAATCTTTCGGATCCACAAATTTTGCTTACCAGTAAATCGCGTCAGGTTATCGCGATATGTCAAGGAATGCTTGGTAGACGTTCGTGTTGGTTTCATTCAGCTCAGAGATATCCTACTGGGAAAAGTGTCTCATAAACTGTTAACTTCAAAGTTTAAAAAATTTAATTTTTTTTAATTAAAAAAAAAGTTGTAACATGTAGCAGAGAAAGCAATTTTTTTTCATATTTAAAATCTTTACCTTTCAAAATAAACGCGAATAATATTTTTAAATTCAAATTATTCGGAAATTTTTTTGGTATGTGTTTTAAATGTAAATAATTTCCTTCGACACCTATATATACCGGGTGCGTCATAAATTCGTACAAAGTTGAAAAATTCGTAATAAAATAAGTAATGGTCCGAAAATTTTTCTCTTTGTGTCAAGAGGATCAGAGGGGCATTGGATTTTCTTTACTTGTGAAAAAAAAGTTTCCAAAAGTAACAGAAAGAGGGCGCTCACACATCATACTGAGACGTTTTATGCAAATTAAGCATACGCAAACAGAAAATCAAACAGATTACAATAACACGAGACTGTGCTTTTATCTTAAAGTAGCAGGTGTTCAACTTTACCAGCAGTACAAGGTAATAGGCAAGTGAGGAGCGTCACTACGCCACTACAAGGGAATGTAGCATGTCGCCATCGATGGCAGCGACTGTCTGTCGAATGGCATTTTTCAGATCCGCCAAAGTGGTTGGGGAGTTTCGGTACAGACTTTAAGTATCCCAACAACCAAAAATCTGCCGGGATCAAGTCTGGTGAATGTGAAGGCCACAGTTCTATCGCCGTGCGAAACTTTCGCAATGCAACAATTGTGGATTCACCATTCGTGTAAAAAAGTTTATCCACCAACGCTCGATCTCGTAAAGAAAGCATGATGCTGGCTTCGAATGACGGATCCATTTACAGCCAGGTGATTTATTTATAGCCTGATTTGAATAAAGCTTCTCAGTATGACGTGTGAGCGCCCTCTTTCGGTTAGTTTTAGAAACTTTTCTTTTTTACATGGAAAAAAATTCCAATGTCCCTCTGATCCTATTAGCGCAAAAAGAAAGATTTTCCGAGCATAACTTCTTTTATTATGAATTTTTGAACTTTGCACGAATTTATGACCCACACGGTGTATATATATATATATATATATATATATATATATGTGTGTGTGTGTGTGTGTGTGTGTGTGTGTGTGTGTGTGTGTGTATGTATGTGTATATATATATATATATATATATATATATATATATATATATATATATATATATTTATATATATATATAAATATTTCAAGGACTGAACTAATAACTTCAGGAAATATTACATGATATACATACCCATTTAATATGTTCCGAAGTAACTCCCACCTGCCGTAATGCACTTCTGTACTCGGCTGTATAAGTTTCGGAAACAACTTTTAAAGTCCTCTTTCGAAATGCTCTTTAATGTGGACGTTGCCGTTTCCTTGATGGCTTCGACATTCTCAAATCTTGTTTCCTTCAGCAGACTGGCGCAGCATGAGGTCTTGGAGATGCAGCATCCTCCATACTCTCCGAATTTAGCACCGGCAGATATTTTCTTGTTTCAAAACTGAAATATATGCTGAAGGGAGCAAGATGAAGAGCATTCCGAAAGAGGACTTTAAAAGTAGTTTCCGAAACTCAAACAGCCAAGCACAGAAGTGCATTACGGCAGATGTAAGTTACTTCGAAACACATTAAATGGGTATGTATTTCATGTAATACTTTCTGGAGTTATTAGATTACTCCAGGGAATTAATGGCTGTACCATCCTTATTTGATAGTCAATGTGTAAAGACTGGGAAAAAATTGATGTAAAATGTCGCCAAAATTTTCGCTTTTTGTATGTGGACGATCGAATAACCTATGTCGAGACCTCCCATCTCCTCTCTCGGGAAAACCCTCAACCAGTAACATCCTACTTTCCTGTATATTTCACACATAAATAAAATATGTCATGTATTTTGTATTTTATTGTTAAGGAATTTTGCACCAACCTAAAGCAACGAGGAGACTTTTTTTTTAAATTACTAAGGGCTTCGCCCCTAGGTTCGCTACGCTCGCTCCTCTGGTGAATCAAGTGAATGAATGACTCAATAGTTGTTTACAGTTGAAGCTCCCCCCCCCCTCCCTGCAAAATGGATGAAGCCCGTATGGGGGAAAAATCGGATCTTCTTTCATGTCCTTTTGCAAAAGAAGCGAATGAGAAGATTTTTTTGAAGTATTTCTTTAAAATTCAATTAAAAATCGAAATTTTAAGATAGAGACTTGAAATGAAGTTTATATGAATGAGAAAGCTTTCATCTTCCAGTTGATATAAATATTTTCTTTGTAACATAATAAGTCTGAGCATCGAATTTATATATCTCGAAACGCATAAATTTTTCCAAAAAGTGGGTTTTCAGTTTTAATAAAAATATCAGTCTGTTTTAAATTATTTTTAAACAAATGAGGTCTTGTTTAAAGGAGAAATGTCTGTAGTCTTAGATAGTAAAAAAAAAAATTCTACGATCCTTTTTTGGCGAGTTATCGTAATCTGAACATGAAAAAGTCAATATTTTCCCACAAAACATAAAATAAAAAAAAAACTTAAAGTCCGACGAATATGAGACATGTCTTACTTTCTTCCCCACATTGTTCTGCATCGATTGATATCGGTCTCGACCCCATACCCCCAGCGGTTTCGGAGGAGATAGCGTGACAAGCTTTTGACAGCGGCGGCGGCGGCTGCTGCAGCGGCAGTTACTTTCTTTTAGAATAGAGAGATACGTGCAGAAACCATATTTACGATTTCCAATGGTGGATGGCTCCGATCACTGGGTGCTGGTCCAGTCATGGGGCTTGAGGTAGCCTGGTGTTAGAGCTTCTGCTTCCGGTGCTGAGGGTGCTCGAGTCGAATCCCGACAAGCGCAATTGATTTCTTCCGTGTCTAGGCCGGATCTGGACACTTTCAGCCCTTAGACCGGAAAGTCCTTCTATAAGGTCAGATGTGGTGGGAGAGGGTACGATCCCTCCAGATGCCACCCCTGAAGATGCTCTGTCAAAATGGAGGTAGCACCTGGCTCAGTCGGACTCCGACCCTGGTGGACGACTTGGACAACCTGGTCTGGAGTACCTCCGGCTGGGGGGGGGGCATAAGAAACAACAACAATAACAGATCCAATCAGGGACGACTATTTCCTTGCTCTGGTAACCCGTCGTCTTTGGCAACCTAGACTAATGTTGATCCTATTTTTACATGGATAATCCGGTGCTATAATGACGTTTAAATTGTATCACGTGATATCCATGGGCCAAATAGTCGCTTTTCGACATAAAGGAACAGGATTTTATCTTCGAAAGCAAATCCTCCAGTAAGTCAAACCTCCACTTAACAATATTGTTTTGATACTGGCAATGTGTTAGATTTAGCTACCTGTGTTTCCCCTGTTCGTAATAACTTGCATCGTTCTGTGTGCAGTATGAGAGATCCTAGCTCTTTGTAATTTTAGTGACACTGAAGCTCGTAAGAAGGTTGAACTAGTCTAATTTTGGGTCCAAAATGTCCAGGCCGATTTCAATGTTAAAATCTGGATGCCGTGTATTGCGAAGTAGCTATTACATCAGCTAATTGTACAATTTATTTTATTTTATTTTATTTATTTATTTATTTATTTATTTATTTTTGGGGGGGAGGGCATTTATGGCCGCTCATCGGCCTACAACTCACATTTTCAGTGCCCAAGTTGAGCTATGAGGAATTTTTCTGTCGGTACTTTTATAATCACTAACTATCAGATTCATAGTTTGAATTCTAGGCATTTAATTGCCTAGAATTCCATGCACGTGTTTTTTAATTGTATATATCTTATTAATAAAAGAGAGTGTTTGCGTGTGCGTGTGTGTGTGTGTGTGTGTGTATGCGACCCCCAGGCGAATCTGTGATACTTACAGACGTCAAATTTGGCACACGGATAGTGCAGACTATATATATATATATATATATATATATATATATATATATATATATATATATATATATATATATATATATACACTCATGGACAAAAAAATTAGCGGACCAAGAAATAATTGCGGGATCGTAACGAAACTTGCAATGAAGGTACATGTCGGGGAGATATGCAAATGATTAGAAATACGGCGTGATTGCACATTACGTATAGCCGGTAGAGGGCGTTGAACATCGTACTCTGTGGAGTATAAAACAGGTAACCAAAGCTTGTTTGAGTGTGCTGAATCATTTACAAAGGAAGAGCTGAGATAGATATGCCATTACGCCGTGTTCGAAGACAATATAAGCAGTTGTCGCAGTTTGAGAGGGGGAGAATCGTCAGGATGATGGAAGGCTAGGCGACTAGCTCCTCAATTAGGCCGCTCTGATTGTGTTGTGAGGAGGTGTTGGGACCAGTGGACCCGAAAGATGTCATGTACATGAAGACCAGGCTCAGGACGCCCTCGACAGACCAGTCGTCGAGAAGACCGCCACATCGTAAGAAATGCACGCGTACAGCCAACTGCTTCATCAGCCGCCATCCAGGCACAGGTAGCACCTTCACTAGGGGCCTCTGTGTCTTCTCGAACCATACGAAGGCGCCTGGTTGAAGGACAGTTGGTATCGCGGCGCCCATTACGTGTGCTGCCCTTGACGCCCACCCATCGATGCCTCCGTTTGGAGTTTTGCCGCGCACGAGGAAACTGAACTGCAGCGGAATGTAACCAGGTCGTCTTTAGCGACGAATCCAGATTCAATCTCGGCAGTGATGACAATCGTGTTCGTGTGTGGAGAGCCCGTGGTGAACGCTTCAATCCTGCCTTTGCTGTACAGCGACACATCGCTCCCACAGCTGGTGTGATGGTATGGGGTGCCATTGCCTACAATACACGGTCACCCCTAGAATTGTTCCGTGGCACCATGAGAGCCCAGCGGTATGTTCATGAAATCCTGCAACCACATGTGTTGCCACTCATGCAACGGCTCCCAGGAGCCATTTTCAACAAGACAATGCTCGACCTCATACGGCAAGGGTGTCACAAGACTGTCTCCGCACTGTTACTACCTTTCCTTGGCCTGCCCGATCCCCAGATTTGTCTCCAATCGAGCATATCTGGGATCATTTGGGACGAAGAGTTGGGCATCCCTCGAGTTTGAACGAACTAGAGGCAAGGTTACAGCAAATGTGGAACGAAATGTCTCAAGACATCATACAGAACTTGTAGGACTCATTGCCCGATCGTATCGCATCGTGCATTCGCGCTAGAGGGGGTCCAACGGAGTATTAACTCCTCCGTTCTTTTTCCTTTTTCTCTGAAATAAATTATCCTTTTTCTTTGATTTTCTTATCATTTACTTATATCAAAGTAGTCAATGTATGTAATGTATTTATGTATATGTTCCAGTATAACTCTTGAACACCTGGAGCAATATCAACCAAACTTGGGACACACACATGTGTGTGTGTGTGTGTATGTATGTATGTTCAGCATAACTCTGGAACACCAGGAGCAATATCAATCAATTTTGCTACATACCACTTACAATCTGGAAAAGAAAATACTGTGGGGGGAAAGACACCCCTAGTACTTTAGGGATGGGAAAAGGGTGACATGTAAAAATAATCTTAATCGATTATCCAAATTGACCGAGAGTAGTATCAAATCCATAGTTTTCGGGGTCGCTGAGATGAATAGTGACACTTCCGATGCCATTTAAGTGCAAGTTCAGCGCCAATCGGCAGGGTTGAATAAAATGTCAAAAACGACCGAGACACAGTGTCGAATCCATAGTTTTCGGGGTCGCTGAGCTGATTGGTGACAGTCCCAATGACATTTAAACCCAAGTTTAGTCCACCTCTAAGGTTGGGGGTGATAAGGGTGTGACATTTAAAAAAACCGAGATCAGTGTCGAAGCCGTAGTTTTCGGGTGCGTTGAGATGAATGGTGACAACCCCGATGCCGTTTAAGTTCAAATTCAGTCCCATTGGCATGGGAGGGGGTGAGAAGGGGTGAAAATTAAAATATCCAAAATGACCGAGATAAACCGAGATGTCCCAAATACCCGGGAAAACAAGTAGTGGAGAAATAAAACACAGAATTCAAAAATATGCATTTTCTAATCTGCGAAAAGAAAAATAATCAAGTGGAAAATTTTCCATAGTTTAACTTTGGGACTGATGACTTGAGATGTCCACCGATGCCTTTATGACATCACAGAACTTTGTCGTTCTCAAAGTTTTTTAAAGTTCCCCTTTCTCTCTATGAAGCATTGTTAATATATCTAACCCCTTCCTTCTCGCCCCCATCAAAATTACGGGGTGGGATTTAGCCTTCTATTTCTCTTGCTGTGATATTTCTGGGCCGGAGTGTTTAAAAGTAACGCATCAAAAAGATTAAAACAATCAATTTCATTTACTCAGAAAATTTTTTATTTCTTATTTTACATACCAGATGATAGCACCAGTCTATTTATAATGGAATTGGGAATGGTTTGTTTTTTAAACTAGATATGGCATATCAAGAAATAAATGGAATCTTCCGAAAAAATAAGCACTTTCATTACCATTTTCGTGAAAATTATGCGATTTTTCAGGCGTTAAATTAATACAGTGAATTTCAATAAAATAGAGTGTGATGCTAACTAAGTATTAATGGAAAATTTTTTCTCTCTTGCAGAATCTTGGATCTCCTCGCGTAGTTGTTCATGTAAGTGCCGAATAGGATACTTTGTTAGCTTTATAAGGCTTTACCTTTGTTTCAGGTAAATTTTATTGTGAGGACCGGATTTCGACCGATAAGAGTTTCATCTCGTAGAGATAAGTTGGTAGAATACCGGCTACGAGATTAGGGATCTCGATTCCCGGAAAACGGTCATATCGAGGGGCTACGCAGGAGTCAACGATTACTGACCGTTAGGAAATTCCTGCCATATATTTATACACAAAAAAATCAGTATCATCTGAAAATAAATAAAGCTATAGATATTAAAGACATAGGGCCTGTTCACATTGCATCAGTCAGCGTTTCTCGTATTGAAATATATTTAACCAATTGCAAACCTCCAAACGATCAGCCTCGAAACTTCTACAGTCTTTGATTGGTTTAAAATATGTCAATACAAGTAAGGGCCTGTTCACATAGAATACGTCAGCGTTAAAGATTTCGTTGGTGCTGATTGGTTACATATGTCAATGAAAGGTATATGATTGGTTAAAAAATTTTATAGGAGTTAATAGAGGAAGATTGCATTTTTATTTTTATATAAAACAAATAAATTTGTTTTATATTGGATTTTATAATTTTTTTTTGTCTCTTTAATTCTCTCAAGGGAGAGTAATGCGAAAAGACAAATTAAAAACAGAAGAAGGGCACTAACACAGCTTCTTCTCACCTTCAAAAATAGGGGTTTGCAAGTTTAGGCGTGTTAATTACGCGAGAAGCAGAGGTTGCTAGTTTTAGCACATTATCGGCTCCAAAAATATTTCGTCACCAAGCGGAGAATATATATATATATATATATATATATATATATATATATATATATATATATATATATATATATATATATATATATATATATGTATATATATATATATATATATATATATATATATATATATATATATATATATATATATATATATATATATATATATATATATATATATATATATATATATATATGTATATATATATATATATATATATATATATATATATATATATATGAATTTCCCATTCTAAAGAGGGAATCGAAAAAATGGACCCCGTAAACTAAAGGTTAATCGGTAGCTTAGACAAACATTAGAAAAAGAAATTGTCATATATTGATCTGATCTTGCTTTTAGTCACGGTCAACTTTATGAAGCAGCGTCCAGAGTATGACGATTTACCAACGAAAAATGAGGTACATAAAGAAATATTTGTAAAGTAGGATTATTTTGTTTTAGCCTGTCGTTGATTTTATAATCGTGGTTTAAACGATGCGTGGAATTTAACCTTACCATATGTAACGATAATTAACAATACCTCTTGCACCGTTCATGAAGAGTACAGACAAATATATGTCACTGAAGGGAAGAATTTTGGTGTCCTGGAAGAAACATTTTGCGGACTCTTCATTTTAAAAAAGATTTTGAATAATGCGTCTTTATATCAGTAATAAATAAATAAATATGGAATAAAGAATCTTTAATCAGACTGTCTTTATTGCTCGAATAGACACTTAGCACACAATTTATACAGACTATTCTATTTGTGCTGAGACTTAGGCAAGTTATAGTGAAACGACCGTTCACGATAACCATTACCATTTTCCTTACGGGTTGGGATAGCATGTATCCCACGAATACGGGCCCAAGAATGAATATATATAAATATATATATATATATATATATATATATATATATATATATGAATAGCTTGTTCTGTTTCAATTAATTAGTAATACAAAATTATAAGTAAAATAGTGAAATAAGAAGAGTGATAAGTTTAATTAGTGAAAATAACTACTAAAGATTAACATAAATTAATAATAATTAAATTCTTAAGTAAAAATAATAATAATGAATAAGAAATAAGAATAACTTTCTCTTAGTAATAATAATAACATTAATTTAATTTAGGTTTATATGTCCTATAACACTGTCTCGATAGTAAGTCTGCACCTGTGTTTCCATTAACTCCATGGTTGAAAGGTTTGTGACGTCAGTCTTCTTGCGGTTTCCTACTCTTAACTTCCGCTTTGTCTAGCGCCAGGCTTGGTGTTCTTTGATTGAGCAACTTTTTATTCAATTCTTCTGTCTCTTATGGATTGTACGGTGTCTAAGTATGTTTATGGATTAGATCATACTTATCAGAAACAATCCATTGGTTTTTAGACAGTATCGACACCGCTGATGAAAAGATGCTGTCTAAAACCTTTTTAATACTTAGCTTTTCATGTTTTTAGTTCCTTGCTGTAAGTAGTTTTAGAGCTTATACTGGTTTTTCACTTTCAACTTTGTCTTTTATATATATATATATATATATATATATATATATATATATATATATATATATATATATATATATATATATATATATATATATATATATATATATATATATATATATATTACCCCGTTCATGACCATTCTTACAAAGGGGGTATGAAATTTCCCATTCTAAAGAGGGAATCGAAAAAATGGACCCGTAAACTAAAGGTTAATCGGTGGCTTGGACAAACATTGAAAAAAGAAATTGTCATATATTGATCTGATCTTGCTTTTAGTCACGGTCAACTTTATGAAGCAGCGTCCAGAGTATGACGATTTACCAACGAAAAATGAGGTACATAAAGAAATATTTGTAAAGTAGGATTATTTTGTTTTAGCCTGTCGTTGATTTTATAATCGTGGTTTAAACGATGCGTGGAATTTAACCTTACCAATAAAAAGGTACAGCATAACTTAACTCTAATAATTTTTTCCGTAACATTTGTCTGGAGATGCTTTATAGTGCCAATTACTCTTTCAGGCTCCTTCAAATTCCATCTGTGAAGGACATGATGATGGGGCTATTACGAACACCAGGTAAGAATGCGGGAATTAGAATTTTTATTTTCCTCTTAGTTAAAAGGAATGTTAGCGATTGTAAGCACCTCTTTAAATGATATTGAAGATATATTACATTACATTTGTACTAAAAATATAGGTATTTAATCAGTAATGTATATCTTAAAAAAAGTTCTGCGGACTTAGGTAGATACCTTAAACTGTTCTATTTCTGTACTAGATTGAATGAAAAATAAAATTGAAGGTCTCAAAGCAGCTTTAATGCTTAACATAGATTTTTTTTTTCAGAAATTTCAGGTTTTACGGAAAAATCAAGCTGATTTCGATATTCTTACGAAAGGACGTTAGCTGTTCGTCTTATTGATAAGACAATAATCGTAACGAATGCTACCTTACTATTGAGGGATGTCACTTGTCTCTTTTCGACCAGGAGTGCTTTTCGAAACATTTTTAGCAAATTTGCCTTTTTTCAAAAGCACTCGAACCTTTTCTTTTCTTTTTCGACGGCTCTAGGCCACGAAAGTGCGCTAACAAAATAAAACAGTCTAAACAGAACAGATATGCAGTAACTATAAGTTTTCTCATTTTCAGCCGATTCGTGGCAGCAATAAAATTTGAAAGGAACCCATCTTTCGTCAAAACCTAATTATGAAAAATTATGAAATATGACTAAAAATAGCTGAACTTCCGAAATGCTACTGTTCATTTTTTTTTAACCTTTTTTTTTTGCGAAATAATTGTCATAATGGCACTCCTTTAATTTTGTACTTGCTTTGAGGGCGATCAAAAGATAACATCTTTTTCGTGTGGCATTCCTCTAAAATACGGTATACTTAAAACGTTTAGTTTATCATTTATTTTTTTTTCAGTGACTTCAAACGATGATTTGGAAAATTCGTATGATCGAAATTATAAAATAATTTTCCACTGCAATGCATTTGTATAAATTCAAGAGATTTTGCTGTACCGTATAACTGAGTTTAATTTTTAAAATTTTTCAGCCCAAGTGTAACGACCCAGACCGAATATAATCCTGAATCGGATGACAGCATTTCCGAAAATCAATCAGTAAGACAAATATTTAATCTTTTAACATGAAACACTAACAAACCACTCATTTTTCGTCGTAATAAATAAATTTATTCATCGATATATATATTTAGGAGGTTACGGGACACAAAATTCTGGAAAGTACCTGTTTTATTATTTTCGGTTTAAAACATACTGCAGAAAGGAGGGGGTAGCTCCTTTGAACTAGAATTAAAATAAAATCAGATAATTTAATGTTTACTTCTGTCTTAAGCAAAGTAAAGAGAAGTGATGGAGAAATGGTAAAAAAGAAAACAACCAGAAAACTGGGTAATCTCAGAGTTGATTTTGGGAGTGAGAGGGAAAATCAGGATGTATACAGTCGAACCCCGTTATAACGAACTTCAAGGGACCAAAGGTTTTGTTCGCTTTATCCGCTGGTTCGCTATATCCGAACCGTTAAGAAAAATGCTAGAGTTCACAAAATGTATGACTAATTAGTTGCAATGTGTATTCAATAATGAAGTATTAAAAAATGATAAAATCTATTAAAAATGATCATTAATGAATTAAATCGACTAAAATCAATTACATTAAACTGACACAATGCTAATTAAATTACGTACAATAGGAAAATGGCGGGACCAAAATTTTCGTTCGTTATATCCGTGAGTTCGTTAAATACCAGGTTCGCTATAACGGCGTTCGACTGTATATATATATATATATATATATATATATATATATATATATATATATATATATATATATATATATGTGTGTGTGTGTGTGTGTGTGTGCGTGTGTGTGCCCTTGGTTATGAAAGTGGTGTAAGTCATTGTTCCGGTGACTATGAAAGTGGTGTGAGTCAATAAATCTAAAAAAAAGTCAGTTTTCCTCGTTGCACTCTTTTACATAACCGTAATCATAAGCAGTATTTGCAAAAATTTAAAAATTGATCCGTAATTGATCCGTTAATTAAAAATTGATCTGTAATAAAGTATTTCGCTGAAATACTTTATTACAGAGTATAAAAATATTTTTTAGTTTCATGGAACTCAAAGTTTTAAATATCTAGAAACGGAAAATATATGACTTACACCACTTTTGTAAAATATAGGTAAAATGACTCAGAGCACTTGCATAATCAAGGGCGGGCATACACACACACACATACATATGTATATACATACATACATATATATATATATATATATATATATATATATATATATATATATATATATATATATATATATATATATATATATATATATATATATATATATATATAAAAGGAATAATGCAGAAAGTCATTACATCCATTTTAAAATGATGCGTTGTAATTTTCGGCTTTGGAGATTGTTCTGTTAGTTCCGAAGAACGGAATTCTAGTTCCTGGGATAGTTCCGTGACGAAAACACCAGCCCGAGGTCGGGAGAACTAGATCCGACCCACCGATACTGAAAGGCAGACATAAAATGTTATACACAAATAGTAAAGTTTTATAAGGACAAAGATGAAATAATTTTCGCATTTCTCTGACTTGAGCCTCCAATTCCCTTTCAGGTCACTGAACAAGATAAGACCTTAAAGGGCGATAAACTTACTTCCAATGAAGCAGATGCTGAAGAAAAGACAGAGTTTGTCGCCTATACAAGGTAGGATACTTTCGCTTTGTAAGTTCTATCGTATAAGCTCAGCGAAATACCCCGTAGAAAAGGAAAAATTGATAAAACAATCAGTTTGCGAAGCGATTGATTTTAACTTTCTGTCTTTTTTTCGATCAAATGAAGCAGATATCTTTCACCAGGGTTGTGGGGGAACGGAATTCAAAAGATGTCAGTTCTTCCCATCGATAGGATCGTTCCGTTGGTGGAGTGCAGATGGACATCGGGAATTCTGACTTGGATCATCATCGACACAGATGATCGTTGTAGTGGAACCTCGCCATTAATGAGCACTAATAATAATGAAACGTCAGGACTAATACTCTACGAGATAAATACCAACAACTCCTAAAGAGATAATTATGTGGATTTATCTGACTGAGAAAATACTGCAAAAGTATCATTAAACCGATATCTTTACAGTGCTGCGATGTTCTTTTAGAGACTCTAGAACATTTTATTTCAAAATGACTGCAGTTGAACCTGAAATACTTTTTTTAAACGTTAAAACGCATAAAACGAATAAACGAATCTAAATGTACAAAATACCCTTCTTTTTGGTGAACTGACAAATTTTATATATTTACATTTATATATATATATATATATATATATATATATATATATATATATATACAGGGTGTCCCAAAATGACCGCATAAACTCTGCACAGCTAGATTCCTCGTTGGGAGTACATAAAAACTGCCCAAAGAAGCGTTCCTGTACGAACCATAGTTTACGAGAAAAATACGAAAAACAAAGTATGACGTCACTGCCGGTGCAAGAAAAAACACTTTATTGGACATATCATCAACAATATTTGCATATCTTTCCAGACGATAATGCTTTAACGTTCGCCGCTCATATCGCGTCATGCATACGCGCGCGCCATGGAATGACGTTAAGCCGCCATTGAACTGGTATTTAAAAGGCTGCATCTTGCAGCTACCGGTAGTCTTCGTATGGTGGCCATGTACTCCGTTCGTGACTACTCCGACATGTACTTGATGTACGGCCGATGTAATGGAAATGCCTTACGAACTGCTAGGGAGTATGCCCGTCGATATCCGTCCCGCCGTCCTCCCGATGTCAACGTCATCCGTAGGCTGGACGACAGACTGCGAAATACGGGAAGCGTCTTGCCAACAGCCAATCTTCACGATACTGGAAGACCGCGGAACGGCCTGACGGTAGCACAGGCGGATGCAATATTGCAGCGGGTAGAAGAGACGCCCGAGGTAAGAACACTTGCATTAGCCCGTGAGATGACTTCGAGTAAAAGTACTGTGCACAGGCTTTTACGGTCTGAGAGGCTACACCCATTTCGGTACACAACCGTGCAAGGTCTGAAACCAGATGACTTTCAGAAACGCGTGGCCTTCTGTGAATGGCTGTTGCAGCAACAGAACACAGATAATGGTTTCATTGCATATATCCTGTGGACTGATGAATCATGTTTCACTCGTGATGGGGTATTCAACCATCACAACAGCCATATGTGGTCCCAGGTCAATCCGCATGCAATCCGGCCGCAGAAACACCAGGATCGTTGGTCTCTTAACGTGTGGGCCGGCATACTCGGGGATCGCCTGCTTGGACCATATCTGTTGCCTGAACGGCTCTCGGGACAGTCGTACTTGGTGTTTCTCAATGAGGTCTTAACCGAGTTCCTCGATGACATACCATTAGCGGCAATACAGGGACTTTGGTTCCAGCATGATGGGGCTCCGGCGCATTTCTTTGCTCCTGTACGTGGTTGGCTGGATATGGAATACCCCGGCCGCTGGATCGTACGTGGGGGTCCTGTTCTATGGCCGCCACGTTCGCCAGATCTTACACCGTTGGATTTTTTCCTATGGGGCCATCTCAAGGAACTGGTGTATCGAGACGTAGTGACAACACAAATGGACTTAGTTGCTCGTCTGCATGCTGCTTGTACTTCGGTGGACCCCGCGATGCTGCAACGTGTGATGACAGCCATTCCACGGCATGATAAAGCCTGCCTCGACATGCACGGCGGACACTTTGAACATCTGATTTGAATTGTGCATGCTGTTGATATGTTCAATAAAGTGTTTTTTCTTGCACTGGCAGTGACGTCATACTTTGTTTTTCGTATTTTTCTCGTAAACTATGGATCGTACAGGAACGCTTCTTTGGGCAGTTTTTATGTACTCCCATCGAGGAATCTAACTGTGCAGAGTTTATGCGGTCGTTTTGGGACACCCTGTATATATATATATATATATATATATATATATATATATATATATATATATATATATATATATATATATATATATATATATATATATATATATATATATATATATAAAAGTCAAAGTTGAAAGGGAAAAACCAGTATCTGCTCAGAACCACAAGAGCCAGGAACTAAAAAAAAAAGATAAGTGAAAAATAGGTTTTAGACAGCATCTTGACTTTAGCGGGGCCAATACTGTCTAAAAACTAATATATATATATATATATATATATATATATATATATATATACCCAGTGGCAGAAACACCGCGACACGGCGACGTCGTCGCGGACATAGAAAACCCCTTGCGGACAGTTTTTGTCTGCACTAATGAAAACAATTTCAAAAATTGTCTGCAAATTTCGGACATTTTTTGTCTGCACCAATAAAATGTTTTAAAAATTGTCCACAACTCTCGGACATTTTTTTTCCGCGAGAGTACGCAGCATTACGTACCTCTTCTCTTGTTATTGAGATGCCGCGGGAAATGCTGTCTTTCGCCGAGAAGCGAGTAATAGAGCCCGCCCTATCGAGCACAGTACGCATAAAAGCAGGCGTTTATCACGCACACGCCGGATCCCACATGTTCGTTCGTGTTTTCTTTTGCACCTTCGGAACGCTAAGGCAAGCGCAGCTGACGTCACAGGCGACGAACTCAGGGCGATGAGCTTGCGCAGGCGCAGTAGTGTGATATTTGAAAATTCGCATTACTGCTCGAACTCATGCGCGCATAGGTGAATTCCTTTGCTTCGTTACAATTTTGCGCTTGCCTGTGTTCTGCGCCCGCTAAGAGCAACTCTCGTTCTATAGAAATATTGAAACACACGTGTTTAGAATGGCGTCTCGTGATAAGGTTGTGTGTGGTGTGTGTGATTGTGAATTAGTAAAAAAAAACTTGAGCACACATTTTCAAAGACGACACCCTGACCAAAAAATTAATTGGAAATTAACCTGGGCTAAAAATTTGGAATAATGTTTAAAATGTTCTGAACAGTTCCCTGGATTCTTTTACAGACCCCAACTTTTCAAGACTATGAAGTTTTCAGCCCATTGTGAAACAGTTTTTCACACATTTTTAGCAAATTATCAGACATTAATCTCTGCCTGTGAACAAGACCCTGATGGTTTTGAATTACGAGACAGATTAATGAATAAGCTGACGATGATAAACATTCTAGCACTTGCAGATATTTGTTCTGCTCTTGGGAAAACATCCAAAAAGGTACAAGAAACAAATCATATGCCTTGGGAGTACACATCTTATATTAAAAGCCTCATTTCATCCCTTGAAATTATGAAGACATATTTTGAGGAACTTTCAACTGCAGTCTATGAAAATGAAGATCAAAAAGGGGAAATAAACATTCTTTTTGCAGCTGCATTGGAAAATCTGCCTAAAACATTGTTTTTAAATTTATCAACAGCACTGGAAATGTTTCCTTCATCAAATAGTGGTATTTCCAGTACATACCATGACGTTTCCCTTCCTAAGAAACCAATTTGCTTAAAGAGTCTTAGATCACAACACAAAGCTAGTGAATGTGACGAGCTAAGAGGTAATTTCTTATGCCTATCAAGCTATGTAAAAGCTCTAATTGAACAGTTCAGTGTATATTTCTGTGGAACTGAATCAGATGGTAAACCAACATTTTTTTCTGTCATTGACCAGAGCAGTGTTTTGTTCAACTATAATTTTTTGGTTTATCCAAAAAACAATGTTAGCATAGAGTAAGCAAAACCGAACAAGGGACTCACTGAATATAGCTTCAGTGACATTTTAAATGTGTTTCCTTTTGTGAAGTCTTCCGTGGACTTAAGAAAGACTCTGTGGTATGAATATCAGATATTCAATGAATGGATGTGCAATAGAGTATACACAATTGTTACTGAGGGTGATGCACCAGATCTGAAGCATTTATTTAAAATTGCATTCCATGAACTGAAGGAAAAACTTCCTACATTTCTAAAGTTACTTGTTTTCGTTATTTCAATGCCAGTCTCTGAAGCTGTATGTGAGACTTGGGGGTCTGTAATTGATGTCGTTGGTAAACATAGGCTGAGATTGAAAGATGGGACGGATGAAGAAGTGGGCACTAATGATAAGAGGGTTTTTATTCAACTGAATGGGCCCCCATCTGGTTATAAAGGTACCAAAAGATTTTTAAAAGCAGCTTTATTGTCCATGTATGGTTCTGCTTATCCTTCTCATTTTAGAAACCCTACAAGAAGTGAGATGATGAAACGCTTTGTAACTTCAAAAGTTATAAGCAAAATTAAACAGAATGCATCATGCTTACCATGTCTTAAATAAAATGATAAAAAATAGCTGGTTTAATGTATTATTTATTTGATAAAATTACACGCAAAATTTGCAGACAGATTATGAAATTTTAAAAGCTTGTCGCAGACAGCTACAAAACTTTCTGCCACTGGGTATATATATATATATATATATATATATATATACTTACACACGTTTAGTTTACTCAACTTGAATCTCGATCATCGGGATTTGTAGTCACGTAAAAATCTAATAACATATTGCAATACTTTCCCCCCTGGCTACCGGCTTTCGTGTTCCAAAGTCTGCTCCGATCGACAAAAATTGTTCAAGTTATTACTTCCGCAAGAACAGCCTGAGTTCGAACTCCACACTTTATTGATGTCTCACTGATCGCTATTTGATTCGGTTTCGTCTGTTTGCGATTTCAGACTTCGAGATGTCGAATTTTCGGAAAACAGTGATCGTGGTGAAGCCGAGGAAGAGTATGTCGAAGCCGTCCGTGAACGCTGTAGCCTCATGTTTGCCGACAACCTCGAACGCCCCACCTACGAACTGATGAATACGGCCGAGCACCGCCTGGATGAAATTGGGTAAGGGGAATGCATACCTTTTCGCTTGTGAGATAAAGCGAGCCTCTTACGAGCGTTATAAGTTTATATATTCCCATCGATTTATCCTCCGTCGCGTTGAAAAGTGTTGCATCTTCCCAAAGGGAGATCGAATTAGATCGAAAGAGAAAACTGGCTATCTGAATCATTAATCACTGAGACGGTATGTATTGGTCTTCATGAAGTACAGGAAAAAACTGTATATATGCACACACACACAGATATATATATATATATATATATATATATATATATATATATATATATATATATATATATATATATATATATATATTATATATATATTATTTATTTATATATTTATATGTCACGGCCCTTCGCCGCGTACCCTTTAACAAACTAATTACTCTAAATTGCAGTCATAAAACAATAGGCCGGTGGAAGAACTAATGCTTAATTAACATTTAAACAACTTTATTAATTAACATTAAGTGAATACCCAAATAACCCAGATAAATCGCCATTTTCAATCATCTCTCAGCTCACGACAGACGCACGTCCTAGTTCTATAAAAATATCCCTAAAACTGCGCTTTTTCTTTCTCGCGCGTTACACAAAAGCGTGGGCGATCATCTCGAGACCCTTCTGTCGAACATTCGGGGATGCGTCAGGCAGCGCGTGCGAGCAATTCGGTGAACCTGAACTCTTCGCTGAGAAAAACAATTTACTTCCTGAATTGGAAAACACACTAGGACTTTAATAGGAAATTACCGTTTAACGCTTATTAATGTAATTAAATATTGTTTATGCTCCTAGCATCACACACACACACACACACACACACACACACACACATATATATATATATATATATGTATGTATATATATATATACATATATATATACATATATATATATATATATATATATATATATATATATATATATATATATATATGTGTGTGTGTGTGTGTGTGTGTGTGTGTGTGTGTGTGTGTGTATGTGTGTATATAATAACGACACGTCAGTTTTCATTCTACTCCAATCTTGTCTGTTCCGTTATATAACTAACTTCCGCGTTCTTTCTATATGCGCCTGGATGTCGCCTGGCCATATGGCACCACAGAGGGTCACGTGGTAAACCGAAACTAAATGTCATATATACTGGCGTGAGCTTTGGTACGACGGCTTAAGATTGAATCAGGGATTGAGTGGAAGCCATTCTTCATTCTCTCTGTCTATAAATATATAAATATTTTCTACACCTTTACATTGCGTTCATATATTTTCATACATCTATTTTCATATATATATATATATATATATATATATATATATATCCGGTATTTTATATATATATTCCAGTACTTCAACAAAACAAAAATATTCAAAATATGCTCTAGATTTTATTTAATCTAATGAAAAATTATGACGATATCTAGTAATTATATTGAGAATTATAAATAGCTGTATACGGTGAGTAGACCATTCGAATAAAATTGAATACACAAATTCCTTATTTTTATATCATACGCCATACTTGACTTCTATCAGCAAGAGCCTCTGCCTGTCAAGTCAATACAGCTTCGAAGTATTAAGGGGACAAGGATCTTCAACATTGTTTTTTTTTTCAATATTTTACTCTATACTCAAAATGAGAATAATTAATCTTCCTTTCTACTACATTGAAGACACTTAAAATTCCCAAATAACTAATTTATGTGGAAAAATAAGACCTATTTTTCAAAAAATTCTTCAAAAATGCTAGCAATTTTCAAAATGCTACACGCGCATGAGAAGTTCATTCTCATTCTTAACCCTCAAACCGGCCCACCGGTCATTATGGTGTTCAGCGGTGGAACTAAGGGGTGGGGCAGGAATGGGGAGAGGTGTGAACGCTTGACTGGCTTTGACATCCTCAGTCAGTGCCTTGACATCAGGGAGAGCACATCAGGGTTTCACAAATGCTCACCATTTGCCAGTAAGTTGCAATTTTGTAAAAGTATGGTGGCCAAAACGACCGGTAGGGATGTTATTGCCACTGAGCAATAACACGCCTACCGGTCCGGATAGAAATTTCAGTGTTCTGTGTGATTTTTAAAGTGTCCTGTGAAGCCTTGACATCACTCTTCTCTACCTCAATCACTGGCAGGCTAATTTTTCGAGCAATTATGTCTGAGAAGCATTGTGTAATACTTTTAAGAGCCCTACGATTTGATGATGTAGATACCAGATCAAAATAAATTAAATAAATTGAATAAATAAAAGTAGATGTTTTTTTCCCTCACTATTCATCACTAATATAAATCAAACAACCCTGTGCACAATATCAACATGCAGTTCCATCGTAATAACTCAAAAATAACAGCTTTTTAGGCTTGGGGGTCAATTTGACCGATAGCCCTGATAGTGGCAACAAATTCATGGGCCGGTTTGAGGGTTAAAGATTGGATCAGCTGCTCTTAAGCCTACTTTGCTTTACTTTCGGAGCTATCCCCCGTTGGTGCTGAGAATGTGGACATAATTAGTGATTGTTTTCATGTGTCACGTGTTCATTCCGTGCAATTTTTGTCGCTCCGCTTCGGAAGCAATGGCAACAAAGCCTCGGGGTTTTTGTTACTGTTTAAGAGAATATTTTAACGTAGGATTACGTTCCTCCATAACGAATACTTTAGAATACGCGTTAAGTAATATAGGTGGAGCGAAACAGTTAATAATGGTGCGACGTTATTATTACTTAAACACATTATATATATATATATATATATATATACACGTTTAGTTTAGGCATCTTAAATCTAGATCATCGGAATTTGTAGTAACGTAAAAATCTAATAACATATTGCAATACTTTCCCCTCCCTGGCTACCGGCTTTCGTGTTCCAAAGACTTCTTCGATCGACAAAAAGTGTTCAAGTTATTACTTCCGCAAAAACAACCTAAATTCGAACTCCACACTGTATTGATCTCTGATTGATGCCTATTTGATTCGGTTTCCTCTCATTGTGATTACAGACTTCGAGATGTCGAGTTTTCGGAAAACAGTGACCGTGGTGAAGTCCAGGAAGAGTATGTCGAAGCCGTCCGTGAGCGCTGCAGCCTCATGTTTGCCGACAACCTCGAACGCCCCACATACAAACTGACGAATACGGACGAGCACCATCTGGACGAAATTGAGTAAGGGGAATGCATACCTTTTCGCTTATGAGATAAATCGAACCTCTCACGAGCGTTATAAGTTTATATATTCCCATCGATTTATCCTCCGTCGCGTTGAAAAGTGTTACACCTTCTCAAAGGGAGATCGAATCAGATCGTATGAGTAAACTGGCTATCTGAATCATCAATCAATGAGACGTAGTGTATTCGTCTTCATGAAGTACAGAAAAAATCTGTATATATATAAATAATTATGTCGGCTTTTCAAGCACGATAAACTTTAAACCAAACTGTGTAGAGGATTTGGGTTCACATAATAGGCAGACAAGGCCAGAGTGGTACTATTTTTTAACAAATCGTTACAGGAGATGGTAGTATTGAACGAATTAAACACTCGATGGAACACGTTGAACAGCTGAACTAATTTATTCCATTGAATCAACCTTCAAGATGGCGACATGGAAGAGATGTACACTACAAAACGAATTGGCACAAACTGACACTGACGATATGGACGCAAATAAGCCGGTCACCGGACCCGTCCGGGGCGCATTCAGATGCAGACTTTACATCGTTGTATTGGACAGCATCGCTGCAGCGGGAAAAGAGGCGAGGAAGCAGAACCCGCAAAAATCCTCTGTCCCATCTTTTAAACCATGGGGGTGCTAACGTGACGCTATGTGTTAAAATTTCTTTAATTGGCTACAGCCGATCATCCGACTTGACCACGTGAGCCATAACTCTTGATTCCGAAATTTCAATGCAAGCCGCGTAGTCTCTGAATCATCCTGAATCACAGGCACCTGACTTTCAGCTCGTGCCTTAAGTGACAAATTAGTTAGTTAATTCGCTTACTTGTTGGTCGCAAATTGGAAAAAGGGACTTTGCTTTCTTGAAAAGGGAATAATTTAGAATACGCGTTAAGTAAAAATGGTGGGGCGAAACAGTTAATAATGGTGAGGCGTTATTATTACTTACTTACACACACACACACACAAACACACACGCACATACATATATATATATATATATATATATATATATATATATATATATACACTCATGGACAAAAAACTTAGCGCACCAAGAAGGAGTTGTCAAAATGAAACGAAATTTTACATTCCTAATGACTACTTTGATATAAGTAAATGATAAGAAAATCAAATAAAAGAATAATTTATTTCAGAGAAAAAGGGAAAAGAACGGAGGAGTTAATACTCCGTTGGACCCCCTCTAGCGCGAATGCACGATGCGATACGATCGGGCATTGAGTCATACAAGTTCTGTATGATGTTTTGAAACATTTCGTTCCATATTTGCTGTAACCTTGCCTCTAGTTCGTTCAAACTCGTGGGATGCCCAACTCGTCGTCCCAAATGATCCCAGATATGCTCGATTGGAGACAAATCTGGGGATCGGGCAGGCCAAGGAAGGGTAGTAACAGTGCAAAGACAGTCTTGTGACACCCTTGCCGTATGAGGCCGAGCATTGTCTTGTTGAAAAATGGCTCCTGGGAGTCGTTGCATGAGTGGCAACACATGTGGTTGCAGAATTTCATGAACATACCTCTGGGCTATCATGGTGCCACGGAACAATACTACGGGTGACCTTGTATTGTAGGCAATGGCACCCCATACCATCACACCAGCTGTGGGAGCGATGTGTCGCTGTACAGCAAAGGCAGGATTGAAGCGTTCACCACGGGCTCTCCACACACGAACACGATTGTCATCCATGCCGAGATTAAATCTGGATTCGTCGCTAAAGACGACCTGGTTCCATTCCGCTGCAGTCCAGTTTCCTCGTGCGCGGCAAAACTCCAAACGGATGCGTCGATGGGTGGGCGTCAAGGGCAGCACACGTAATGGGCGCCGCGATACCAACTGTCCTTCAACCAGGCGCCTTCGTATGGTTCGAGAAGACACAGAGGCCCCTAGTGAAGGTGCTACCTGTGCCTGGATGGCGGCCGATGAAGCAGTTGGCTGTGCGCGTGCATTTCTTACGATGTGGCGGTCTTCTCGACGACTGGTCTGTCGAGGGCGTCCTGAGCCTGGTCTTCATGTACATGACATCTTTCGGGTCCACTGGTCCCAACACCTCCTCACAACACAATCAGAGCGGCCTAATTGAGGAGCTAGTCGCCTAGCCTTCCATCATCCTGACGATTCTCCCCCTCTCAAACTGCGACAACTGCTTATATTGTCTTCGAACACGGCGTAATGGCATATCTATCTCAGCTCTTCCTTTGTAAATGATTCAGCACACTCAAACAAGCTTTGGTTACCTGTTTTATACTCCACAGAGTACGATGTTCAACGCCTTCTACCGGCTATACGTAATGCACAATCACGCTGCATTTCTAATCATTTACATATCTCCCCGACATGTACCTTCATTGCAAGTTTCGTTACGATCCCGCAATTATTTCTTGGTGCGCTAATTCTTTTGTCCAAGAGTGTATATATATATATATATATATATATATATATATACAGTCGATTTAATTCATTAATGATCATTTTTAACCGATTTTATCATTTTTTATACTCATTTAAAAAAATGTCATATATATACTTCAGTACTTCAACTAAACAAAAGTATTCAAAATATGCTGTAGTTTTTAGTTAATCTAATGAAAAATTATGACGGTATCTAGTAATTACACGCATGTCCATAATTTAAGGATAATTCAGAATCATACGGAAATCGAACTCTAAAGTAAAAATTTCCCCTGTAGAATTATCACACACATCTGCAAGAATAATATGCAAATTACAGGAAGCCACCAGATGACGCCGATAGTACATCACAATGACTAGAGTGTAAGAGAGGGGCATATAAGGAATGGTGGCAAAGAAGTAAAATTGTTCACAAGCGTTCTGTAAGTCTCTCAGCACCATAACCGAATAGTTATGACACAGAGGACAAGCGTGGAAGATTTTTTACGTGGTAGAATTATCGGTCGCCTCGAATGTGGGCGTACTCAAATGGAAGTATCCGAGGAACTTGGAATTGCCCAAAGTGTCATCTATAGGCTTTGGCAACGATTCCAAGATGATGGAAATATCAGTAGACGCTACAGTACAGGTCACCCACCAGTTATTTGTCAGTAACTGCCAAAAGAAGCAGACGGAGCACAGCATCTGACCTGTCCCGTCAGCTATCTACAGTCACGGGTACCACAGTTTCAAGACAAACCGTGTACAGACGTCTGGGAAATATTGGTCTATATGCTCGCAGTCCTGTCAGATGTGTTCCGCTCACGGCAACTCACTGTCGGCAGCGATTAGCCTGGAGTAGAGAACATGCAATGTGGACATCGTCACAGTGGGCTTCTGTGATGTTTTCCGACGAGTCCATGTTTAGCTTGCAGTATGATTCACGTCGAACTTTCATAGGAGAACGTCAGGTACCCGTTACCACCAAGACAACATCATTGAACGACACCGTTACGGTGGTGCAGGATTGCTCGTTTGGGGTGGAATTATACTGGGCTCCAGAACAGATCTGCATGTTCAAATCGGAACCATGAACGGGCCACATTTATCGGGACATCATTCTGGAACAACGTGAACGTTTGTTTAGGGGTGCCATGGGCGCAGAATTTGTGTTTATGGATGACAACGCCCGTCCTCACCGAGCAAACATCGTAAACGAATGCCTTCAATCTGACGATATCACCTGTATGGAATGTCCAGCATTCTCACCTGACTTGAATCCGACAGAGCATGTGGGGGACATGCTTGGCCGACAAGTTGCAGCCCGTCAACCACCTCCTACATGTGTACCGGAACTTCGGAGAGCATTGCTTGCTGAGTAGAGTAATCTTCCCCAAGATCAGCTAGATAATTTGATATTCAGCATGTCTAGGCATTGTACGGACTGTATTTCATCGCATGGGAGACATACAATGTATTGACCATCATACCAACCATGAAATATTAAGATTTTGTAAAGCAGATATTATTTGCAATTGCTCCAGGGAGCAAGAATCGTAGTTTTTATGAATTGTATCATACATACCCCCTTTTTTTTCTTCTTTATCTTTTGTTTAATAAATGGGCTTTATGAATAAGTCACGTTCATTTTCTTTCCGAAACTTTATTTGCCGGAGCTGGCATTATCCTTAATTTATGGACATGAGTGTATATCGAGAATTGAGAATAGCCGTATACGGTGAGTAGACCATTCGAATAAAATTGAATACACAAATTCCTTTTTTTTATATCGTATGCCATACTTTAGTTCTATCAGCACCAGCCTCTGCCAAGTCAATACAGCTTCGGGGTATTAAGGGGACAAGGATCTTCAACATTGTTTATTGTTTGTTTTTCAATATTTTACTCTATACTCAAAATTATAATAATTAATCTTCCTTTCTACTACATTGACGACACTTAAAATTCCCAAATAAGTATTTTATGTGGAAGAATAATACCTGTTTTTCCAAAAATTCATCAAAACTGCTAGCAATTTTGAAAATGCTCCACGCGCATGAAAAGTTCATTGTCATTCTTAAAGAGTGGATCAGCTTCTCTTAAGCCTAGTTTGCATTGCTTTCAGAGAGATCCTCCGTTGGTGCTGAGAATGTGGACATAATATTGATTGTTTTGGTGTGTCATGTGGTCATTCCGTGCAATTTTTATCGCACCGTTTCGGAAGCAATGGGAACAAAGCCTTAGGGTTCTTTTTACTGTTTAAGAGATATTTTAACGTAAGATTACGTTCCTCCATAACGGGCCTCCCAAAAGCAAAATTTCAGAAGTCCTGTGTCGCGAGTTATAGTTTTTGCAGAGCGCTAATCCTAGTCTGTATCGCTTGGGCAAGCAGTAAACAGTTAAATGGTGTAGTACGGAAATAGGTCAAATTTTTGACATACATACATGCACACACACACACACACACACACTCATATATATATATATATATATATATATATATATATATATATATACAGTGCTAAATTTATAGAAATACAGGTGCCTGAACGGTAACCTTCCGGGGTGTGTGGGGGGTATTCCAAATTATTGATAAAGAGGGGTACTGGAACGCCGCTTCGGCGCTTACCGCCTCAAATCTAGCCCTGCATATATATATTTATATACAGTTGAACCCCGTTATAACGGAGTTCAAGGGACCAAAGGTTTTGTTCGCTTTATCCGGTGGTTCGCTATATCCGAACCGTTAAGAAAAATGCTAGAGTTCACAAAATATATAACTCCTTAGTTGCAATATGTATTCAATAACGATGTATTAAAAAATTGATAAAATCTATTAAAAATTATCATTAATGAATTAAATCGATTAAATTAAACTGACACAACACTAAATAAATTACAATAGGAAAATGGCGGAACCAAAATTTTCGTTCGTTATATCCGTGAGATCGTTATACCGGGTTCGCTATAACAGGCTTCGACTGTATACATATATATATATATATATATATATATATATATATATATATATATATATATATATATGTATATATATATATATATCTACATACATACAAAAGAGGTAAGCAACGATAAGTAATCCTACGTTAATAACCCGCGGTAGTTTCGTTAGCAGAGACTACCTGAAATTTTCTTTTACCCAATTACAGAGTAGATAAGTATCCTCTTTTAGGATTTTTTCACTCTTTAAGAGTGGTGTATTTCAGCCTTTAAGAAAGGTTAATATTTACTATTGAACGGAAGATATCCCGACCTTACAGTTATTTTTCAAAGTCATTTTGGAACCCGAATATTTTTTTTTTTTTTACTTTTCCTAAATGTTACCGATTTTGTATAGAAGATATGACCTCGTTCGATTTTAGCAAAAATGACACAATTTGAATTCTCCTATTTAGAAATTTTAATCTTTACTCTTCTTCCAATGCTAAGGACTGATCAACTGTCTCGTTTCAGGCTGCAAGAGCAGAATGCAACCGCTAACTCTAACAGCGGGATTGATGATGATGAACAAATCTGGTCGTCGTCCATTCGCAGTCGAGGCAGAAGTCCTTTTGTCGACCCGAATCTACATCCTGATCTCGGTATTCCTATCAACCAAGTCGACCCAAATCAAACACTCGTGAGGACCGCCTGGGAAGATGATGGGTAAGAAGTTGACATCGTTATCTGTACTGTTCTTGAACTGAAATATGCTCGTGTGTGCTGTGAAAATGCCACGCGATATCGCCCTATTCGCGAGTATACGGAAACTTTTAAATGTGCAGAGTCAGAATAAAACATGAGCTACGTTAACCTTACACTGCCGGGCGTTGCCACTTGCATACCGTAATATAATGTTCGAGATCATCAATATAATAATTTGCGGTAGACATCAGTAATTAAAAGGTGAGTGGAAGATAAGCTACGAAAAAATTAAAATTTTTAAATCTACGCGGTCTTTATTTAAAAGTTTACCTTCATATCCAAAAAGAAAAATAAACAGAATTCACCACATTCTCCCACAAATCTCCCTAAACAACAACAAAAAGTGCATGTATATATATGTACATGTATATGTATATATACACTGCTGGCCACTGTAAATGCAACACCCTGAAGGAAACATGCAAATAACATGAAATTTACAACATGCATTAGCGGAGGTGAGATATGCAAATGATTAGAATTTCAGCGCAGACGCACATCACGCGCGCCTGTGGCGCCACTTCAAACCGCTATTTAAGGTTTGGAGATTTCGACGATTTCAAGTTCAGCAATTGTGTTTTTCTTGTGGTTTTTTCAAAAAAACGATCAGTTATGCCTCGTCGAAAACAGCGATCATCTTTTGATCAAGTATCCGAGTTCGACAGAGGAAGGATAGTGGCCTACCGAGATTGTGGATTATCTTTCAGGGAAATCGGTAGTCGTGTTGGACGAAACCAAACAACTGTAATGCGGATATGTGATCGTTGGATGCAGAAGGGTACGACGGACCGGCGTGTTCGATCGCATCCACCTCAGCGCACCACTTCACGTGATGACAGGCAAATTGTGCGCATAGCAGTGACGGATCGCTCAGTCACATCACGAACCATAGCACAGCACATGCAGTCTGTAACGCATCATCCAGTGTCTGCGCGTACCATTCGACGCCGTTTACAGCAGAGTGGTCTGTCCGCAAGACGTGCATTGCTTTGTCTACCCTTGACGCAGAACCTCAGACGTCTCCGCCGCCAATGGTGCGATGACAGAAGGATGTGGACGGCAGAATGGAATGAAATTGTCTTTACTGACGAGTCACGCTTCTGTCTGCAACACCACGATGGTCGCATTCGAGTCTGGAGACACCGTGAAGAGAGGATGCTGAACAGCTGCGTTATGCACCGCCACACTGGTCCTGCACCCGGTATTATGGTATGGGGCGGTATTGGATATCACTCTCGCACACCTCTAGTACGCATTGCCGGTACTTTAAACAGCCAGCGCTACATCTCCGAGGTGTTGGAGCCAGTTGTCCTTCCTTACCTTCAGGGCTTGCCCACAGCCATATTTCAACAGGATAATGCGCGACCACACGTAGCACGCATTGTCCAACGGTTCTTCGTCAATCGCCAGATTGAATTGCTTCCCTGGCCACCTCGCTCTCCGGATCTTTCGCCGATAGAAAACATGTGGTCCATGGTTGCTCTACGATTGACCCAGATTCCATCCCCAGCTGCCACAGCAGATCAAATTTGGCAACGTGTGGAAGCTGCTTGGTCTGCTGTACCCCAAGAACTCATCCAAAGTCTCTTTGAATCAATGCCGAGGCGTGTGGCAGCGGTGATCTCCAACAATGGCGGTTACTCTGGCTACTGATTTTGGCAGGAACCACACTTCACAGAAGTCTATAAATTTAATCATTTGATACTTGGTCAACATGTTATCTACAAAATAAATTTTGTTGTGATATCTCTTGTCTTTCCTTGTGTTGCAATTTGGGTGGCCAGCAGTGTATATATATATATATATATATATATATATATATATATATATATATATATATATATATATATATATATATATATATATATATATATATGTATGTATGTGTGTGTGTGTTTTTATCAGTGGATTTCAGCCATTTTTATTCATGTTTCATCAAGGTTCAAATGAAAGATGAATTCATTTCAAATTTCATTGCTGCCACGAACCGTCAAAAAGTGAAACCTTTTATTAACGTCAAAACTTCTCAGTTTTTAGAAAACAGATGGTACTAGAAAAATTAAAACATCTTAGTGTTTTTCATAGATCGCAAATGGACGGAAAATGCTTTAAAGGTATTGTTGAACTAAGACGAGTAACTTCTTAAAATAATGAGAAATAGTTCACGTCCAAGTGATGTCACATTACGTTACATCATTTTCATGGCCAAAAAGTTTTCAAACTTCGTTAATGGATATTTATAATGCGAAATTAAAACTATGATTCACTATTTTTTTAGCACAGAAATCTAAAAATATATATATAATTTTATTTAAATAAGTACTTTTTTTTAATTCTGAAAGGTCCTAAAAATAAAATCACAGAAACTAACTGAGTAATCTTGCAGCATAATAGCGAATTATTAATTATGACAGTAGGTTCGTAGTAATTTCTATTTCCCTTTTTAGATCGTTACCCGAACCAGAATTAGAACTAAATCCAGATGATCTGCCTCCAACAAAGGTAAGCATTGTTCGCCCGCTTCCGTATGTCAGGGGGGTGTTCCAGGGGGTTCTGTATGTATGTATGTATGTATGTATGTATGTATCTATATATATATATATATATATATATATATATATATATATATATATATATATGTTCATTCTTGGGCCATTATTCTAGGGATACATGCTATCCCACCCCGTAAGAAAAAGGTTAAATCGTTTATTATGCAGGATCATTCTGATCGGGGTCTTTTTCAACACGAATCCACTCAGTTAATCGTCTTTACCAGTCTTCGAAAATGTCACAAGCCAGTATTTCCCAGAGGAACGTCAATATCATTTGTAACTGCAGTTTTTTTTCCCCCTTCAAATCCATAACCTTTCATCTCAGACTTTAAATTATGAAACTGAAAAAGTCACATATCAGTAGCTTCGGCAACTCCTCTGCCATTTTCATTCTGAATCGAGTTTTGCAAACAGTTCCTCTCCGTAACAGCTCTATATGATAGGTCGTGTTTTTTTGCTCAAAACCCGCCAATATATGTTGAAAGTTCCTGAATCTTTCTGCACCGTTGATGGAACAAAATGTAGCAACCCTAACTTCGGTACAATATGAGTCTCCTAGATATTCGGACTATCATCCCCTAGACATTCGGTATCAAGCATTTCCCTGTCTTAATTAGTAAACTAATTCACGCATAAATAGTCAACTTTGAAATCCTTTCACCTTCAATTATAGTTTGGCATGTATATGCACGCAACGCATTCGCTTAGGAAGAAAGATAATCGTAAAGTGACCGAAAAGGGACTCTTTCCATTGTAAACTGGCGAAGAAACAGCAACATAGGTATTGAATGGCATATGCTTTGGCGAGACTGAACAGCAACATAGGTATTGAATGGCATATGCTTTGGCGAGACTGAACAACAACACGGTATCTCATGAGCCAGCCAGGATATGTCGGATACATCGTATGGCACAGGCCTTAGCTATCTGTATATACGCCCTGACGGTACGATTATCCCTTTTGTCTTGTGCTGCGATTACGTTTTCAAAGATCTTTTGAGTCCTTGTGCTGCCATTTTGTTATTCAGAAAAGATGACAAAAGTTCCATAAACGATTTCTCTGCGATCAATATTTTTTTTTTTTTGTCTGGAAAAGAGGGAAGTCTTTAATCTGAAAACCGAGTGCAGACTGTGAGGTTTAAATCAACGAAATTTCTGAGACAATAATTCAAAATCATGTTCAATGTTCTTTTAATGTGCCTGCCTAAGGTGTAAAGGCTGTTTTCGGTGCAAATTTTCGAAATGTTTTTTATTGCTCTATTTCAAAGGCCATTCATTCTTTTAGGATTTTAAAACTGCTTTACTTTTAAGCGTACGGTCATTAGATCAGAACTCGTGGCCAATTTAATAAAACGAAAGCGATATTAACCTTTTCCTTACAGAGCGGGTCACCATGTATCCCAAGAATACGGGCCCCAAGAATGAATAAATGATTTTATATATATATATATATATATATATATATATATATATATATATATATATATATATATATGTGTGTGTGTGTGTGTGTGTGTGTGTGTATAACCCCCTTAATGGCCGTTCTTACAAAGGATGAAGGTGGTATGAAATTTCCCGTTCTAAAGAGATAATCGGAAAAATGGGCCATTTTCTAGAAAACTCAGTTACTTTGGTAAGCGTGAAAGCTAATTATGTTAAATGTTTTCAATCTATTTCAATGAAATTTTGCCATAGTGCTTGACATATTACTCACTATGTTTTGACATAAAAGCTAAGCTATATGTGTCAATTTAATCTTTTTACAGGTACCTGAACTAAGAAAAAAGATAATTTTTTTGAATCATTGTTTTTCACATTTTTTTTTTTGGTATATTTCAGGGATTTTTTAAATATTGTAAAACTTTTAGTTCTGAACACAGATAAATGTCACAGTAGTATATATCATAAAGGAAATTAAAATAAATTGAGTTCAATTGAGTGTAGGGTATCTGGTGTAAGCCCTCAATTGTACTAAAAATTTATAAAAAAATTCCCTCTATTTTAAAATCCTATGAAATTTTTACGAAAATTATATTTTTTTTCATGATTTTATACCAAATTTGAACTAAAAATATATGTATTTAGTCATTATTTATATTTTTGGAAAAAAAAAGTACTCCGATCGTAGGCAGAGCCTTAAGAAATTGGTTGAAATTTAGAAGGGGTACCCTAAATTTTCAATGTTTTTTTTACTTTGGAACAAAATACCAGTAAATTTGCTTCAAAGAACTGAGTACTGGAGTGTTGATATATATGTATGCACGATCTAACATAAGAATTAATGACATGAATAATTTTCATTTCCCTTTCCACTTACAGCCAAAAAAAGAAAGATTTAGGAAAGTGCGGAAATTTTTCAATAAATGGTCCTGCATTAAAAAAGTGAGTACTTTTAACGTTAATTGTTATGAAATCGAAATATCTACACATTTAGAAAGTTCTATTTGATATTAGCTGAATAGCCGGGATTCGCTACGGAGTACATTTAAATTAAATACAACGGTCAATGTATGCAATTAATGCCTTATATATATATATATATATATATATATATATATATATATATATATTATAGAATAATAATAATAAATTCAACGGTCAATGCATACAATTCATGCCCAAAAAAAAATATATATATTTATAAAAAATCGGAACGGATATTTTTACAGACAAAATAATGTAGAAGAAAATATTCAAATTAAATCCAATGGTCAATGTATGCAATTAATTTGTATGTTATTATCCATAAAACATATTAATAAATTCTTAAAAAAACTTCCATATGAGTCTAGCGGTTAAATTTAATCTTTTACTGTACTTCAATATTATTTTTTGGCGATTTATTTTGTTGTTATGCACGTGACGCAAAATTAGTTTAAAGTATCACAAAAAGAAAAGAAACTACGGGATCAGGGTTTAATAAATTAAATTCTAAAAATTAATCTTTAAAATTTCACCAAAAATCAGAAAACGAATATATATATATATATATATATACAGTGGAATCTCGATCTATCGTTTTCCTAGGGACCGACTGAATTAAACGATAAATACGGGAAAACATTAGATGAGGGAACATAAAAAAGCAATATGATCGTTGGGACTTCGTGAAATAAACGACACATACGGGAAAACGATGATTCGGAGAACGATCGATCTTGATACTACTATATATATATATATATATATATATATATATATATATATATATATATATATATAAATTATTTATACCACATTGATAATACTTTGATAAAATGCATCGAATTTTTAGCGCGCTTTTCGTTTCAAATAGTAATTTTTCTTCGTTTAAGACCTATCATCTTTAAAGGAATCTGCAGTTAATATAAATTAAGAACCGACATTTATTTTCTTACCTCCAAAGTTATCTAATGTTTAGATTTTTACCAATCCTGCAATCAACTTGAATCGACTAGACCGAGAGTTGAGATGGACTTTGCAAGAACCAACATATAATGAAAGTCCACGTGAAAGGACTCATAAAATATGTCAGTTTTCTGGAAGTTCGTATTAAAAACACAAATACAGTGGACGCTCGTTAATTCGAACTCAAAGGTTCTCAGAAAAAAGTTCGAATTATCCGAAATTCGAATTATCTGATGTTAAGAGAAAATATATAACTTTAAATGTGTATCACTGAAGAAGTAAATCTGCTAATTTGTATAACCCCAGAAAATATATTATACTATGTTATCTAAAGTTAAACATATTAAAAAGCAATACAGACTTACCTTAATCATAAAATGAAGCAGAAGATATGCAGTATAAAGTAAACTTTTATTAAAAATATGAATTACACTTTAGGGAAAAACTGTAAAATGGATGTTTGGTTCTGTTTATGATGCCTACATTGTTCAGCCAGCTTCTCGATTTGAAATAAACATTTCAATCATTTTCAGAGGAAGGTTCCATCTGAATAAACGCTTTCAGAGTTTAATAGAGTCCATTATGGCTTTGTCCATTATGGCCGCATTAAAAATATCTTTCGGCAGGTAAGTAGAGAAAAGCCCTGGCAGTTTTCTACCGAAATTAGTGCATACGTCTTCGTTTACATCAGAGCTTTGTCCACATACAGTTTGATAAGAAATATTGTGCCTTGACTTAAATCGTGAAAGCCATCCATCACTGCATTTAAAATCTTCAATACCCATTCGACTTGCCAATTCATCAGCCTTCGTCAGCACTAGGGGTCCATTTATTGGAAAATTTCGAGATCTAACATCCTGGAACCATAGCAGTAGAGCTTTTTCTAGAACTTCTTGGGACGCATTTCCCATGCGTTTCCTTCCTCTAGCAAATTTTGATTTTTTCCCATGAATCTAAAATTGACTCCTTGTTTTTCAAATTTGTTGACAATTCCTTTTTTAAAATTCCATAGTCAGCTGCTAACTTTGTTTTACATTCGCCATTCTCTACTTTCTTTAAAATTTCTACCTTTGTCTCCAAAGTTAGGAATTTGTACTTTCCACGTGTAGACATCCTGAATTTTTACACGATCACACCACACAATGAGGAAGAAAAACTAGACCACATTAACTTGTCTGCACTGCAGTTATAACTGACGCAGCTCCCTAGAATCTGTAGTAAAGACTAGTTTTTCTGAAATTCTAAGAAAATCGATTCAAATAAAGGAAAATTGCTTTTTCCGTTTAGCACTATTAAGAAGGACAATAGCTACTAACGTTTAGCGGACATGCAATAGTCTAGGAATGCAGGCATGTGCCTCTTTACACAGAAAAGAAATTTTGACACACAAAATAATAAATACAGTGTGTATTTTCTCCATTAAACGTAGAAAAATAACTTTTTTTTGTCAAATTTTTAGTTCGAATTAACCGAAGTGATAAAAGTTTAGTTCGAATTAATGAGATATTTTTAACATTAACTCTAATACAACTTTTTATGGGGCCTGCGGATTAGTTCGAATTAACCGAGTATGAATTAACGAGTGTCCACTGTACTATCAAAAATTGGTGCATATTTACATTTATGAGGATCAGTAGTTTACAAATTAGACTTTCATATGGTCTATTTTTTCCTTTATCCACTCATCTGTCCAATTTTTTATTTTTTTATTTCACGCATTTGTCGAATGCTATACAAACTTGACAATTAACTGTAAAATTGAAGGAAGTCACTTCTGTAACCGAAGATGTTAATATCAGCAGTGCTAGTGGAAGAGGTTTACCAGACGTTAAGTTGCTATTTGCAGTACAGAAATTTTGCTCGTTTCTTCCTTTTGGTTTCTAGGTATGTAATTCACGAAGGTGGTAAGAGAATAGGATGGCGAGCTATAAAAAGCATATGCATTTTTCGATTTTGTCTTTAATTGAGAGATTCTCAATCACCCGTGAAAAGCCTTATCGAACATAACACGGTCTGACAACAACGACATGAATGTGTTCTATATTGTGAAATAAACTATTTAACTTTGACATTTGCAAAAGATTATTTCTTCATGTGTCATAAGGGTTAAATGCAAAGTATTCATTGATCTAAACAAATAATGTTTCCGTTTAGTTTAATTTTGAATGTATATGTATATACACATACACATATATATGCATATATATATATATTTTTTTTTTTACAGACGAATGAAGACTAGAAGACTGTATAATATAAAATGTATGTAAGAAAATATGAAAAAAAATTTAATGAATTTTAAAAAATGTGAAAAAAAATTTAACATATGTTCCTGAAAGCGTGAAAAAAAATTTTTAATATTTGAAAAAGTACAAAAAAAAATTTAATGTGTCCGTGAAAATGTTTTAAAAAAATAATAACTGAAATGTGCTTCTAAAAATACAAGAAAATTAAAACGAGTACCTAAATATTATGATATGTTTATCTAAATTCAAAAGAATATATAAATTTTTTTAAATGTCTCGGCTAAATGCAAAAAGAAAATAATGAAAAATATTTGTTTTAAATGTCTGTATATGTGTTAAAAAAATATTTTGTGAGAATTGTATGTATAATATTTTTGTTTTACATCTTCAAATGTCTCGGCCAAATGCAATAATAAAGTAATGAAAAATATTTGTTTTAAATGTCGGTATATGTGTCAAAAAAATATTTCTGTGAGAATTCTATGTATAGTATTTTTGTTTTACATCTTCAAATGTCTAGGCCAAATGTGAAAACAAAGTAATGAAAAATATTTGTTTTAAAAGTTATGTGTCTGTGTCAAAAAAAATATTTTTGTGAGAATTGTGTGTGCAATATTTTTCTTTTATATCTTCAAATGTCTCGGCTAAATGTGAAAAGAAATTAATGTAAAAGTCTGTTTTAAATGTGTCTATGTGTCAAAAAAATACTTTTGTGAGAATTGTATGTGCACATTGTTTTATACCTTAAAATGCCTCGGCTAAAGGTAAAAAGAAATTAATGAATAATATTTGTTTTAAATGTATGTATATGTGTCAAAAAATATTTTTGTGAAAATTGTATGTGCAATATTTTTGTTTTATACCTTCAAATGTCTCGGCAAAATGTAAAAAGAAAATAATTTAAAATGTGTAGATGAAAATGTTTCTCAAAAGAGAAAAATCAGAATATTTATCTAGTCATGTGAACACAATTTTACGTATATGTACGTAAAAGAAAGTACTTTTTAAAACTATATGTATGATGAAAGAAACTTTAAAAATTTGTATGCAATATAACTGAAATATGGATGCAATTTTTTTTTATTTTAAATGTATATGTGTAGGAAAAAGTATAGTTAGAGATATTGTTTGTGTTAATGTTCTGCCTCATAACTTCAGAAAAAATTTCTGTGTAATCCTATCAATAGTTTAATATGAGGTTCTCATATCAAAGAGAGGTTAAAACTTTAGAGTGTACGTATAAAAATAATTTTTTAAATGTGTGTTATATTTTTGTAAATATGTTCAAGAACAGTATGTTTAAATAATGTTATTTTGAAAAAAAGTGTTATGAATAATATCGTTATGAATATGTGAGTTTTAAAAAATAATGTATGTATGTGACATTGTTAAAATGTTTTTTTGAAATTGTTTCTATAAAAATATGTATTAATCAAAAAAAGAAAAAGAGAAACTTCCAGACTTGAACTTACAATTTTCACTCGCATCCAATCAAAGAACTTGCAGAGGTATATGTTATGGTCAGCAAAAAACAATAGAAATAAAAACAATAGCAAAACCCACTGATGTGTTTTCATTTTGTATGTGTGGATGTTTTTTTTCCAACATTTTCAGTATGAAGAATGCTTGCATGATATATTCCATGGTATTTTTACTGCAACTTATGAAAGATTTGAGCTGTATATTACCTGAAACATTTTGAAATAGGCCCCAAACAGCCGAATGGTAGCCCCTAGGCATTCGGAACCCAGGGGACTCGATTCAAGACCAGACAAGTGCCATTGTATGCTCTCGTGTCTACACTGAGTATGGACACGTTAAATATGGAGGCCGGAAAATACTGCCGCGAGGTTTGTAGGGGTGGGAGGATGGACCAATTCCACCAGATGTCTTCTCATGAGATGCTCGGTTAAAATTGTGGTGGCACAGAAAATAAAAATGTCTGTCTCCGATGGTAAATAGAAACCTGAGTATATCAGAAACCACTTCTCTTAAACACACACACACACACACACACACACACACACATATATATATATATATATATATATATATATATATATATACACTGCTGGCCACCCAAATTGCAACACCAAGAAAGACAAGAGATATCACAACAAAATTTATTTTGTAGATAACATGTTGACCAAGTATCAAATGATTAAATTTATAGACTTCTGTGAAGTGTGGTTCCTGCCAAAATCAGTAGCCAGAGTAGCCGCCTTTGTTGGAGATCACCGCTGCCACACGCCTAGGCATTGATTCAAAGAGACTTTGGATGAGTTCTTGTGGTACAGCAGACCAAGCAGCTTTCACACGTTGCCAAAGTTGATCTGCTGTGGCAGCTGGGGATGGAATCTGGGTCAATCGTAGAGCAACCATGGACCACATGTTTTCTATCGGCGAAAGATCCGGAGAGCGAGGCGGCCAGGGAAGCAATTCAATCTGGCGATTGATGAAGAACCGTTGGACAATGCGTGCCACGTGTGGTCCCGCATTATCCTGTTGAAATATGGCTGTGGGCAAGCGGTGAAGGTAAGGAAGGACAACTGGCTCCAACACCTCGGAGATGTAGCGCTGGCAGTTTAAAGTACCGGTAATGAGGTCTCTGGAGGTGTGCGAGAGTGATATCCAATACCGCCCCATACCATAATACCCGGTGCAGGACCACTGTGGCGGTGCATAATGCAGGTGTTCAGCATCCTCTCTTCACGGTGTCTCCAGACTCGAATGCGACCATCGTGGTGTTGCAGAAAGAAGCGTGACTCGTCAGAAAAAACAATTTCATTCCATTCTGCCGTCTACATCCTTCTGTCATCGCACCATTGACGGCGGAGACGTCTGTGGTTCTGCGTCAAGGGTAGACAAAGCAATGTACGTCTTGCGGACAGACCACTCTGCTGTAAACGGCGTCGATTGGTACGCGAAGACACTGGATGATGCGTTACAGACTGCATGTGCTGTGCTATGGTTCGTGATGTGACTGAGCGATCCGTCGCTGCCATGCTCACAATTTGCCTGTCATCACGTGAAGTGGTGCGCTGAGGTGGATGCGATCGAACACGCCGGTCCGTCGTACCCTCCTGCATCCAACGATCACATGTCCGCATTGCAGTTGTTTATTTTCGTCCAACACGACTACCGATTTCCCTGAAAGAAAATCCACAATCTCGGTAGGCCACTATCCTTCCTCTGTCGAACTCGGATACTTGATCAAAAGACGATCGCTGTTTTCGACGAGGCATAACTGATCGTTTTTTTTTTAAAAAAACCACAAGAAAAACACAATTGCCGAACTTGAAATCGTCGAAATCTCCAAGCCTTAAATAGCGCTTTGAAGTGGCGCCACAGGCGCCCGTGATGTGCGTCTGCGCTGAAATTCTAATCATTTGCATATCTTACTTCCGCTAATGCATGTTGTAAATTTCATGTTATTTGCATGTTTCCTTCAGGGTGTTGCATTTACAGTGGCCAGCAGTGTATATATATATATATACCGGGTGCGTCATAAATTCGTGCAAAGTTCAAAAATTCGTAATAAAAGAAATAATGCTCTGAAAAATTTTCTGCTTGCGCGAATAGGATCAGAGGGACATTGGATTTCTTTTAATGTAAAAAAAAAATGTTTCCGGAAGTAACCGAAAGAGGGCGTTTTTGCGTGACCACATTATGTCTGCATTGCAGGAAAGACATGCCTTAACTGTTGTCACCTTCATGCAGGATGGTGCCCCGACCCACATTTCACGTGATATCAAGACGTTCCTGTTGGAATCTTTCACTGAAGATCGAGTTCTATGAGTAGCGGTTGTAAAGTTCAGTGGCCCTCACGGTCACTAGACTTGACCCAGGCAAATTTTTGGTTGTTGGGATACTTAAAGTCTGTACCGGCACTCCCCAACCACTTTCGTTGAACTTAAAAATGTCATTCGACAGATAGTCGCTGCCATCGATGATACAACCCACTGTAATGGACTTATTGACACGTCTCACTTGCCTATTACCTTGTGCTGGTAGTAATGTTGAACATCTGTTACTTTAAAATAAATGCGCAGTCTCATGTTATTGTGATCTGTTTGATTTTTTGAGTTTGCCTGATTTGCATAAAACGTCTCAGTATGACATGTGAGCGCCCTCTTTCGGGTACTTTTAGATGCTTTTTTTACATGGGAAAATTTCCAATGTCCCTCTGATCTTATTGGTTCAAACAGAAAAATTTTCCGAGCATTGCTTCTATTATTATGAATTTTTTAACTTTGCACGAATTTATGACGCACCCGGTATATATATATATATATATATGTAATGAAAAATAATTATATAAAGAGAATCTTACAAAAAGTATTTCTCATATTAATTCAGCATGAGTGTGCAATTTGACACCAGTTAATTATAATGGAAAGGTGTTTATTTTAAGAAAATGACATATGTAATAAAGTAACTGATTAGAAAATAACAGGTAGCATTGATATTAGAAATTGTTTATATATAGTGATATGAGATCTATAATATCACTAACAATATAATCTATAAGATTTATTCTTTTTAAAAAGATATAAAGTGTTTAAACCAAAACAATTTATATAAACAATGCCAAACAAAATGTTGTTGTTACTTATGCCACTTGACCAACAGCAACACCAGATCAAGTCCCGAAGGCTAGGGGCGATGAAGGTGCGGCTCCTGTTTTGACTGGCACCACTAGGATCTGAGTCCGACTTGGCCAAAGAACCAGTCTCGTAATTTAGAACCGAGTCAAGTGACGAGAACAGAACACTTGACCCCGCCCCTCCAGAGGTAATTTTGAGAACTTGGAGGACATTGCAGCCACAACAAACTTTACGTGCGCCAGCCGCCATTAGTATACACGGCAGTGGATTTCTCAGCGACGAGCATTGAACCAATGACTCTCAGATCACTAGCCCGCTGCTCGTGCCCTTCAAGCAAAATGTAAACTGTTAAAAATAACATTAAAATCAAAATGTGCCGTTACTTTTTGTACATTTTAATATTTAACTATGGAAACTTTTTGATTTCATAAAATGGAATGAATTTTGCAGTTTTCAAACCATTTGGGGGGAAGAAAGCATTTGTGCGGTTTTCAATCCAGCCAACAAATCTCTGTCCATTGGGCCAATGGTCAAACTATCCAAGGGTCAATAGTTTGACATTTTGCTGTTTTTCAGCAGACCGTTTACAAAGAAGATTTTCTCTTTTTAATCAGTTTATTAAGTTCAAGTATTTAGCCACCAATAATTTATATAAAAATAGTATATTCAAAAAAGCATTTTTAAGGCATCCGACTACGTTTAAAACATCAATTTTGGTGAAAATTCCGAAATTGTTTTTATTTCCTTTTTTTTTAAAGATTGTAAATTTAAGTTTCTAAATCTGCTTTTATTTTTTCGATACGATCATTAGAAATGAAATGAGAGCGATTTAAAGATCAGCAGCAGCTATGAATTTCAATGCAAGTTGAAAACTTTAATCGTGTTTTCTGAAGAACTTGTTTTTCATCAAAAATGTAAACGACTCTTGTGATAACTCTAAATCTAACCATGATATGTCTATGAAATTTTTCACGTATGTTTTTCATAATACTAAGAATGTAATGGATTACAGATTTGGTTCTAGGTACATTATTTGATGATTTATAGCTGCATTTATAAAAAATCTCATGGAAAATTACTAAAATTTTACATGTAATTGCATATAATGACCTGTATTTTTTTAGATTTTTAGATATCGATTAGCTTGTAGGTCATTACACTTAGAAGGTACTTACGTACATATGACAAAAATAAACTAATGTTATATGCATAATTTTTTTTTTAGAGCCAGAGCCGTTTTTGAAAAAATTTGCTAAATTTCGACTGAATTTCCTCAATTTTGAAAAAACTTACATAGTAAATGTCTACTCTTTTATCATTTTTGAGTTTTGTTGTTATATTCCTTCGAATAATAAGATGGAAATTTTCTCAAGTACAGTTTTTCAAAAAAGGGCTCCGAACGTAGTCGGATACCTGAAAAGCATTTTTGAATATATTATTTTTATATAATTTATTGGTGGATAAATACTAGAATTTAATAAACTGTTTAAGACGGGGAAATCCTCTTTTTAAACGGTCTGCTGAAAAATAGCGAAATGTCAAAATATTGACCCTGGGCTAGTTTGACTATTGCCCAATGAACAAAGAGTTTTTGGCTGGGTTGAAAAATGCATAATAGTCCCAACTAAATTTAATGTAGGCTTGACTGCAAGGTTTACTGTTGGGCCAACTGAAAGCTTACTGCTGGCAGACCTGGAAATCCAACGCTTTGGCCAACTGAATGCCAACCGTTGGGCCAACTGAACGCCGACTGTTGGGCCAACTGAACGCCGACTGTTGGGCCAACTGAACGCTAATGGCCGAATCCCACCGTTGGCCACAGGGGCGACTCCAGCCCAGAGTTGTTTTTTTTTGGGGGGGGGGGTTATATATATATATATATATATATGAAATAAACATCGTCTCATTTTAAATTTAAACTCATTTAGTATTAGGTCTACGATTATATAATTTTAGACTATGAAAAAAAATACGCCAGGGTTTTTTGAGAGAGACAATTGGCCCTATTGCCCCCCCCCCCTTGGAGCCGCCAATGGTAGGCCAACTATTCCCGAAAATTGTTTGCGAACGACTTACCAACGGTTTTGTGTTTCCTGGGACTTTTATTAAGTATGAAAAAAAAGAGATGTATAGCTCATATGAAACATAAATAACGCCTATCTGGTTATTTTCTCCTTGTAATTAAATGTTTAGGATCATATTTTGATTATTTTTAATCGAGTATTTCAAGTATTAGAACTGAGAGGCAAATTAAAACTATAAAAAATCTTACTATTAACATCTGAAGATAAAACAAACGTATGTTTGTTAGTGAGCAGACACGGGGACAGGCTAATCTCGCGAACCGAGCATAGCAGGATATCGCGACTGGTACCGATATACGCGGACGGACGAGACGCGTGCACTAATACCATCCTTAACTTTCAAAACATTAAACCTTTTTTAATTATTAAATTAAAACCGCATTACTCAAAAGAAGCGGGCAACAGAAACAGCTGACATTCCGAGTGGGCCAGCTCCTTTCCGTTTCGCAAATTTCCACTATTTTCATGCATGTAAAATTAAACTTTTCCGTCCACCAATCGACAACTTTTTTATTTCCATGTGTTCTACAACTATTCATCTTTAAGGATATACACATTTGTATAAAGTTCAAAATGTTTTTCATTGCAAACGAAACTTTTTCCCCAAAGCAGTTTGCCGAATTTCACGAAATCGACAATTTTGATGGACAAATATTTCGGTTTTCTGCCCATATTAATATCAATTTTACAATTTATTGGCATTTGCTAGATGTTCAGCTTCCAAAATATAACAAATTCATTTAATTAAAAAATGTTATCATTCTAAAGAAGCGTACTTAAAGAACTCACTTTTGAAATTTCCCGCGCTGATCGCCATAGTATCTTAATGTAACTGAATGCCAAGTTCGTAATTTTTCGACTTATTATTTTGCTCACTAATAATTCCAGCAAGTTCGGGAAATGTATTTCTAATTAACGAGCAACTGATGAGGATTCTTCCGCCACCAATTTTGAATTCATCAGAACTGTCTTTCTATTTTTTTAAGCACTTTTTCCCCCATAAGATTTAATATTTACATTCGGCCATGTTGCCAAACGGATAAATTATTCATTGAGAACCAGTCTGAGAACGAGTCATTTAATAATTGAAATCCAGAAATAATTTTAAAGTACCAGAAATAATTTTAGTTTTAGGAAATGAGAAGTTAAAACCTTTAGATTTTTTTTTCTAATTGCATGAACTTCTTATTTGTTTAAAAAGCAAAATTTGAAAGAATTATTTCAAGAGCCAAAAACCAAAATTTGAAATCTTTAAGAAATAAAGCTATTTCATTTTACTTCCAAAAAGCAACATATCGGGTTGTTACTCAGCAAGTATTTTATAAAACAACTAAAATTGCTTATTTAACTATAAAATATCATTTTAACCTTCGAAGTATATCATACAGTGTGTAACAAAATTATAAGACCCCCCAAAATATTACTCATTTTAATATTACACTGCATAAAATGAAAAATTTTAAAGTTTGAATCAAATGAAAAAAGTTATATTTTCTCAAATAAATCGCTTAAAGGAAAAAAAATTGAGTTAATTGCCTACAGCAAAAGATTTTTTCAAATCTCGGTGTAACATAAATATAAGACCACTTATTTTTTTATTTAAAATCATTTGCGTTTTTAAAACTATTTTATTTTTTCTTTCAAAATCGTAGATAAACTGTAACTTTACATCACCAGAAAGTTCAAACGATAATATTGTAAAAGAAATAGAATTTAATTTGTTTGTTTTTATGAGGAAATTCACAATGCCGCGTGGAAAAGAATTATCTGAACTAGAAGTTCGAAAAATTTGGTTTTATAAGGGCTCTGGAAAATCGGAACTTGAAATAACTAAGATACTTAAACGTTCAAAAACTGCTATTCATAACGTTTTAAGTAAAATAGATTTTTATGGAAAATATAAAAGATCTGGCAGAAAGAGTAAATTATCAGCTTGCGATAATAGACAAATTTTCAAGCTTGAAACGAAACAGAACTTGTCTACTCGTAAAATAACACAGCAGACAAGTAAAACTATTTCACATATGACAGTCTGGAGCACTTTAAGATCAAATTCAAATGTTGCTTTTCGGAAATACAAAGAAAACCAAGACTGTTAAAGCATCATAAAGAAGGAAGGCTGAAGTGGGCAAAGGAAGTCATAACCTGGGATGCTGCTTGGAAAAATATTATTTTTTCCGACTAAAAAAATTTAATTTGGATGGCCCGGACGGTAATATTTCCTACTGGCATGATTTACGAACAGAAACTCGAGTTTTCTTCAGTAGACAGATGGGTGGTGGCTCTGTGATGGTGTGGGGAGCTTTTGCATATGATGGGAAATGTGATCTGCAGCGAGTTCTTGGAAAAATGGACTCCATTTGTTATCAACAACTGCTTTACCAACACCTTATACCTTTTGGCCCATTTTTAGAAGGATCAAACTGGAAATTTCAGCAAGACAATGCGCCATGCCATGTGTCTAAATCAACTAAAATCTGGTTTCAAAAAGAAAAAAATCGAGTTCTTAAACTGGACAAGCCTGACCTGAAAGTCCAGACCTGAATCCCACCGCAAACTTGTGTGGCCATTTGGCTCGTCAAGTGTATGCAAATAACCGTCAGTATGATTCTATGTATGAATTGGAACTAGCTATCATGGATGAATGGGACAAAATTCCCAAATATTTGCTCGAAAACCTAATTAATTCAATGAAAAAATCGAGTATTTGAAGTTATTTAGAAAAATGGTGGATCAACATCATATTAGTTTTATTAAAAAAATTTGTTTTAATTAGTGGGTAATTTTGTTACAGATATTTGATTGAAAAAATTTGAAATATTTGATAAAATAATTAGTATATTTAAATATCTCTTAAAAATAACATACATATATTGTATATTTCATTTATTAATATCGACCTAATTTAATTTTTAAAAAATTATACTATTTATAGTAAAAATCACAAAATCCACAGTGGTCTTATAATTTTGTTACACACTGTAAACCATTTTATGTAAATGAAATGATGAATAAATCTCCCAACACTTAATAAAAATCAGTAAAATTTCTATAGGAAAGAAAATAAGTCGCCATATATGGATTTCCTTCGGTTCTAAGAAAAAAATTATTGATGGAACCAAAAGAAACGATAAGTTACCAGCTATTGCAAACGTTGTCCATAACCAAACTGAACGCAAGAAAGGCTAAGGGCCTGTTCACATAGGAGTCTGTTGCGTTGCGTTAAGGAAGAGATGACGTTGAGACGAAATATAACCAATACATATGCCTCCAAACGATTAGCAATGAAATTTTTAACGCCTATGATTGGTTTATTTTCGTCTCAACGTTATATTTCCCTTAACGTACGCAACGGACTCCTATGTGAACAATCCCTAAGTTGACACACATCCCAGCGACAACCCAGTCATAATTTTTCAAAGCTAAAATGAAATTCTCTCTTCTTTATTTAAAATTTAAATTTATTAATTTTACTGTCTTGCATTTTCTCCCTCCACTTATTCTCGTTTCGTTTTTTTCAATTTATTCCCTCTCTATGTTCTGCTATCTAAAATTCACCAGTTTGATTACTTTATGCGAACCTGCTTTAAAAGACTCGGTCCAGGCAACTCAATAAACCCACTCTTCTTGTGATCGTGATAAGTTGTCACGTATGCGCAGTCAGGTAATCTGAAATCCTCATTTCCTATACATAGTCGCTCCTATACCATAGTATATTTATACTCACTTGTGGCAACGGTATTCCTTACGCTTGTTGTTTATGTTGCTTAGTGATTTAAATTAAATGTAATCAAAATAATTAAAATTGAAAAATCGTTGGCGGCAAAATTTCGCAGGTTTTAGAATAGATCATGTACGGAAATAACATTGATCTAGAGGCTAAAAAAATAAACAGCATTCAAGTAAGTTTAATTTACAGGTGGTTTCGGTAAATTTTGTATTGTATGACAGAACTGTTTTGTTAAGAAGTTGAAAATGATATATATGATTTCTACATTTTACGCTATTTCTTTGTGAGTGAAACTCAATGTTAATACAATACGTATACCTTTTGAATCGTTAAATACTTCATTCAGCTATGGTATGTTTTTTTCAGCTATTTAGTAGATTATTACTTTCTGGTCGATGTTGGTGTGTAATTAAAATACACGCTCAGCGATTTCAAGAGATAACTAAAAGATGCTAATCTGATATCTCTGATACTTTTATTTACAATTTTTATCCAGAATGTATAATTATATCATCATTCAAGTCAGACATACCGTGTTTAGCAATTTTCCTGATTATGAGTTATACAAATGTTTTTGAACTGTTAATAATTGCGGTATAAGATGATATTTACGGGGAACAGAACCATATCCCTTATCGTTCAGCGAGAAGTTGACACACTCCTCCAAGTGAAGTTCTCATTCAGGAAAATACTATTTTCTACTGTTTAAAACTTTTAGCCTGACAATCGACATTTTCTATGAAAACTGAACAATAAGTAGATAATAAACAACATTAGATTATTTGAATGAAAAAATATTGAATACAGCATTTGTCTGGATTAAATAATAAAAACAGCCTAAAAATTTCCAAAATGTATCAATCGGTTTTTAAAAGCAGATAATACTTTTTTTTTACATTTGTCACAGAATAGTGTGGAAACAATGAATTCAAAATATAAGAATTTTATTTTCATAAAAAATCTTAAAAGCTATAAAATACACATGTAAATACTTGATAGACACATAAAAATACAAACATTGTAAAAAAATAAATAAAGTGTATAAAATTTTAAAGTTTGTAGCAAGATAATTTCAGTGCATATAGGAGAATGATAAAAGAAATAATGACAATAGTATTTACAGGTGAATTTTTAGAACAGAAATTAAAATATTTCCAAAGTAAAAAATCAGTTTATAAAAGTAATAACTGAGATATGAATAACAGGGGTAACCTCTCATCTTCCTGATTGTATTCCTTGAAAAGAAAGAAAATAAAAATGTTATGAAAAGAATTAAAAAGATTTTTCATTCACTGAACTTTTAATTTGTTATCTGAAGGTAATTTCAAATGTCATTGGCTAAAAATATCTAAATGATCATCATTCAGATTAGAATTGTTAAAAGTGAAAAAAAAAAACCAAGTGACATTTCTGAGATATAATCACTGACATTTGTTGGTGTAATCGTGAAGCTTAACTGGATCAGGATTACTGAGTATTTAGCCATTAAACTGAATAATAAAAACATTTCTTAAATAGATTACATCTCAATTGTTCCAGAACATAAATAAAGGAACCACTTATATAATTGCTGAATTCGAGGCTATAAAAAATTCAGCATTTTCCCCAACATTCATGTGTTTTGTGTTTTTTTAAATTTAATTTCATGTTTAAAAATATTAATATTGTTAAAACATCCAATCTTATCAAAAATAACAAACCATCATTTATGTGCTTTATATTTTAAAAAATTATAATGAAATTGATATGCACGGTTAATTTCATGGAAAACTTAAAAAATGGGACCATTTAAATAATTAATTTTTCCATATTAATTAAGAATTGGTACTAAATTTGGTGAGATTTTACAGCTTGGCACCATGTGCAGTAATCTTCAGTTAAGGCATTGCTTTCTTGTATTATTCCTCAAACAGAAAATTTGGTACTTTTCCAATAGCCGGGCGCAAGTAATAAATTGCCAAATATGGTAAATCGCATTTGCAGCTATTTTGTTTAGTTAATAGTAACTCATTTGTAATCAAGTGATAAATTGCCAAATATGGTAAATCGCATTTGCAGCTGTTTTGTTTAATTAATAGTAACTCACTTGTAATCAAGTGATAAATCACGAAATATGGTAAGTCACTTTTTCCGATATTTTGTTTAATTAATTGTAACTCACTGTAATCAAGTGATAAATCGCCAAATATGGTAAGTCGCGTTTTCAGCTGTTTTGTTTATTTATTGTAATTCAGCTGTTTTGTTTAATTAGTTGTTTGGCCTCACCCGTAATGAAGTGACTGAAGTTTTTTTGTGTGTTTATTTTACTATTAAATGTGGTACCATTAAAAGTGTGTATATTTATGACTGGACTGTCTTGACTAAAAGTCGCCAAAAAATCACTTTATTAAATATATTACTATTAAAAGTGTGTTTATTTATGTGTGTGCTTTGTTGATTAAAAGTCGCCAACACATCGCTTTATTAAATATGTTACTATTAAAAAGTGTGTTTATTTATGTGTGTGTGAAAAAAGCTGATAAGTTTGGGGTTAATTTGCTTCCAATTTTTCTTCATGTTAATTTTGGGGTTATATAGTTGGGACGTTTTCTCCACATGATTCATACCCGTTGATCTGTCATCTTCTTCCAACGTTTTGTGTCTGACAATGCTTCTTCAAAATTTAGTCCATCTCTTACCTATTAAACTGTTTTCCTAGGGTTGTTATCTTGGCGACTTTTCATTCCCGCCAATGGCGATACTTAATAGAGATAAAGCCAAATTCGCCCGGCTAACGGAAAAGTACCAAAATTTTTTTTTTTATTATGGCATTCGAAAACATTTTTTACATTATGTTATTAGTTCCTGTATTCATTCAGTGTTAACATTTTTGATGACAAGAGTTAATAACATTCATGCTCATCTTTCATTGTAACAAATATAACAACATCATCATGAAATGTAATAGTCCTAAATATTCATAATTTTTCGTACATTATTCATTATAATATTCTTGTTTAAAGTTTTAAACGAATGTATTTCAAAGAGGATGATTTAAAAGTAATACTTGATATTTAAAATTAAAATTCTTATTAAAGTAGAAATATATTATTTAACTCTTTAAAACTATGCAATTATTGATATATTTTATATAAAAATGTTTTATTTTCTCTGCATCATGCATTCTAAGAATTCTTTATAAGAAACATTTTAAGATTTACAAAATTTGTTTAAACTGATATTTATGACAGCCTTGATATGGTTTTTTAAAAATTTTTATTGTAAAAATTTTACTTGGGTCAATTGAATTAATTTAATTGTATGCTCTCTTGTGTGCATATTCTTTATACTCAATAGAGTATGTTGTACTGGCAAAATTTATAACTAGTGTTCTTCCAGTTTATGTCTAGGATAATTTTTTAATATATATGTGACAAAATTGAAAGTGGTTCAGTGGTAAATTCAAAGAATAATCAATTAATAAAATGCACAGCTAAACATCACAATTTTAATAACACATAAAATAAATGTCGAACCTAAGGGTTAAAAACCCAATCAAGGATACAAGCATCAACCTCATTTGAAATAGTACCTATCGTCCCATATGAAAATCTTATTCTATCTAGTTTGAATCATAATCTAAACCTAATATATTTGAGGTAGAGAGGGTACGAGATTATTTCAGTCAAGCAGGGCCACCATACATTGTCTTTAATCATTTAAGCACAGTAGCACTACCTTACTGAAACTTTCGCAACATAGTTTCAGTTCTTAAGATCAGTGTTAGCCAAATTGATGTTTCTTATATTAGGATTTATGTATCCTATCCCCTCCTAGGGATAAATAATACTTAATTAATAGAAAGTAACTGTACTAAAAGTGTCATATATAGTTTTAAAAATTCTGGTGCTCTTTACTTTTCTCACTGCTCCAGAAATGTTTTATAACTATGCTGTGATGACATATGCATGAAATTAATTATGTTTCTAGATGGAAAAAATTCCAAAAAGGCATTAGAGAATTATATTGCCCCATTTATTTAAAAGAGAACTTTGCCTCTAAGATGAAAATATAGGCTAGTAAGTTTTCATTTTGCATGAGAAAAATTTACATAAACATTCTGTATAAGTTCTTTTATAAAACTGTTTGAAAAAATTTTTCTGAATGAAATACCATCGCTTTACACACAGTGTCATCAATATGTGAAACTCTATCAGGACAAAGCTAGCAGTCACACATTAAAATCCACTGTTAATTTCCTAAAAGAAATGGGACAAAAAACTGGTATCAAGGCCATACCCTTCACTGATATCCCTACTAAATCTCCCGATGTATTACCTATGGATTTTTGTGCTTTTGGACTTTTAAAATCTGCATTATCCAAACGTCGTCTCAAAACCCTTACAGGACTCAGGAAAGCCGTTCAGGAGGAATGGGATAGAATATCTCTTCTGACACTTCAAAAGGCATTATTATCCTGGAAATTGCAGTGTCGAAAGATAGTTCAGAATAAGGATGTCAAATAGAACATTCAAAACACAAGAATTTTATGTAATTTAGTTTTGTGAATACAATATACATCGTCTAAAAAACGTGTGAACAGCCTCTGTAATATTAAAGCATGCAAGGCTATTTTCTAAACAATGGTCTACATACTAAAATTAAAGAGCTAAAAACTGAGTTAATAACAGTTGGTTAAAAGGCTGCCAATAAGAATAATTTCTTTAAAATGTTTGGTAATCTAAAATTATTAAAAAATTGGTATTTAGACTCGGGTATACTTTAAGGTCTGTTAAAAGTCGGGTTATTTCCCTTATTTTTTTCCCCAATTTTTTTTGCAGATCAATTAGGTATGTGGCACTGTAGTTCTACTACAGTGCTGGAATTTTTAAGGACAAATATCTGGTTCTTCCCTCCAACCGTCACTTCTCAAATTGTTGGGGTAGGTTGCGTTAGCTTGTTCTATTCTGTTCTTTTGTGTACTGGTCTGGTGTGATTTCTAATACTTTCAACTTTCTGTTTTCCATGTGGGAACATCGGGGCCTTGGGATGTTTTTTGGCTAGACTTACATCCTATTCAGAAAGTTTCCCCTTGAGGTAACCGACTTCGTTAGGTCTCCTTTTGAAGAGACCGGTCAATTAACTTGATTTAATTGAACTTTTTTGGGGGGGGGAGTAATCTTATATTTTGATTCTATTATTATATTCATACCTATATATGCAGTTGTGTTCACAACTTAATGCAAATTTATGTTGGAATATTCATGGTGTCATGTGGCATTTTCTTGCACCTCATTTTACCCCTTTTATATCTCCTGATCTAATTTTAAGTGATTATTTTGTTGAAAAACGTGAAAATGGCTTTGAATTTTATCAAAATATTTTATATAAAACATGAAGTTTAAGAATAAAATTAATGTAATTTGAATAAATTTGCTTTAAAATATTTTATAAAATGTTTGAACGAGTATATCGATGTATGTGCCGACATAGTTATAGATGTCAAAGGACCACCTCCTTCTTTGGCACCTGTTATTAAAGTCGGCTTCTCCAGAACTTCTCATAATTTTTCTTCCAGTGAGTCAGATAATAATCAGCCTTTTGTAGTCTCTATTTCAATCACAAATGTTAATGATTGTAACTCTCTACCTCAAGGAATGTCTAGTTATTTTCTAAAAGTTGCAAATGCTCTTAATGCAAACCCTACATTTCAGATGTTTTTAGGATTTTTTGCATTCTGGTATAAGCTCAACAATCTATTATTGTTAACTACCCTGTATCAGTCTAAATATTTTATACTCCAGAGAGAATTTTTATAAAAGAATTTTGCCATACAATTTAAATTGAAAGTAACAATAGCTTATTTGTTAGGTAATATCTTTATCATTTTGTCACATTTGCTCATAATAAAAATAATAAATGTTTTTCCAGTATCCTCACCTGAACTTAAGTGTAGAAAATAAAGAAAAATTATTTTTTCTTATCCCAGGACAGGAAAAATAGTTTATGATAAGTGATTTATTTTTAAAAAAACATAAACATGTTTGTATATGACCTAAACAGTTTAAATTTCATCATATAGGGAATTTTATATGATTGTAGAATATGGTTTTTAATTTATCTGTCCCTAAAAAAATTTAATTTGTATGAGTATCACTATTTTGTATACTATGCATATATGTTTCATTAATCACTGTTTTGTTAAATATGGTATTAAACTTTTGCAGTTTCTCTCAGTGCCTACATTTTTGACTGAAGAATAAAATATTCCATACTCTATCATGAAAAATGATTTAAATTGACAATTGCTTTTTTTTTTTATCTCACTGTATATGAGGAGAATGGTCTAATTTTCTCTAACTAAGAAGTGTTATAATAGGTATAGCTTAACCTTCATCTGATTTCTTGTAGCACTGAAATCTATTGTAGAGTTCTGACCTAAATATTTCCAGTCTATGAGGATGTCTTGAAATCATTTGATTTGATACACAAAATGAAAAATATTATGAAATTACCCTATCCTGTAAGAACAAAGGGATTTTTCAATATTCTATGAATCACACAATGGTTTTATTTATTTTATTACCCATTGTAAATATAATTCAAGATAATCATTGTAATTCGAATTATTCTTAAATTTTAATTTTAATTCTTAGCTTTTTTTAGATTTATAGCAAATCTATTTTATTATTATCAACAACAAGTGTGATGAGTATTTAAAAGACAATATAAGTCAATTTACATTTTCGGTGCCAGTGTACATTTTTATAGGAATAGATCATTTTTATATTGCATTTTTATAGAAATTTTTGATTTATTTCTAGTGCATTTATGTATAGTCTCCCTTTGTGCTTAATAAGCGTACATAGCTCTCTTAGTGGATGTATACAAATCAGAATTGGAAAAATGTTTGCAAATTGTAATCACACAATCTTAAAGAATGTCATAAATCGCTAGCATTACTCTCTAGTCATAGACTTTGTTTGTTAAGGGCTCTTTGGCCCAACATCCACTGTGACTACAATACAAAATAAAGACATTTTATCCATCGAAATGCATATAGGAGCATTAATAAGAATAAGTTTTAATTTAGAAGCATGCGTAACCATTGAATATCCATCCCACAAAATAGAGAAAGTTTTAATAATTACAAGATGAAAAGAACTTTTTATATACAACGTTTTTAAATTTTCTGTTGAATCATATAAACTTGAAAATTCTATGTATTAATGCTTTTTAAAATTTTTTTGATGAATTATCCCATCACCTTGAAAGAAAATGATCAAAAGCGTAATAAAGAGATATCAAATGCGTAATCAATCTTAACTTGCGTTTAACTTTTCGTTCCCGTCTCGGCGGATAGCTGGCTGCCCCATTCTAGAAAACAAAATTAACTGAAAATGAATTCAATCCTGCTTAAAGATGGCTAAAAGTATTAAAAGAATGTATTGTCATCGTGTTCTGAGCTATTCTAAAAGTTTCAAATGTCTAGCTAGTCGGGAAGTTAGTTAAAAATCGATTGCAAGATTTGTACTGGACAAACACACAATCAAACAAACAAACAAGAAAGCGAGTTAATAAAAACATGGTAAAAATTAATGACAAACGAGAAAGACGTGCCGTAATCAGAATATATAAAATTTTTTGCAAAGTTTTCTAAAAATGCAAAAATCCAAAATTCCCCTACTGTTCACCTAGTCCAATTCTATTAATAGCTTCAATGCCATTTAATTCCGATTTCCTCTAGAAAACCCCCCTTTTGGACCCCTTAAGGTTTAACCTCTTAAAAAATCTGACAACTTTCCCCACTTCCCTTTGAAGGCGTGCACACACAGAGAATGGCCAGCTCACATGTAGCAAGACTCCAGAAGAGAAAAACTAAATTTAAATTCAAAAATCTAAATGAATATCAACTGAAAAGAGTGCCGAAAAGGGCGGCCGTCCTCAGTCAACAAAAATCCCAGATGAAAACGAATTCATTTATTCCTAAGTCTAACTTGAGTCAACTGAAAACTAAAACTAATATTAAAATTCCCTAATTGCTATTAATGTACACCTAACCCAATGGAGCCGAGATGATTACATGTTACAACAAGTCTCCATTTGAGACAGAATTTTTACATAGAATCAACTTGAAACACATCAAAAACAACATTAATTATCAAAATCAAAATATTAATTATAAAAAGAACATTATTTTAGAATATCATTAAAGAAAATCGCTAAAATATCAATTTTAAAAACACATTAATTATAACAGATGTTACATGTTATACGATGAATATAGTTGATAAACAAACGTTTATGTCTGAAAATTTGCACTTTTTAAGTCTCTTAGTTCTTGAGTGGCAACCATTCAGTCCAGAGTCTTTGTGACATTTAGTCACCTCAAAAATTTTATTTAATTTCTTTTTCTTCTAAAACAGTTCTTCCCTACCGATTCAAACACAGTAAACAAAATAAAATCAGTTACAAAAAATAATATTACACTTCTTCATTTTCATTTTGACGTATTTTTAATCAATGTGAGCTCTATAACCTGAGAAAGCATGTTACACACACTCATGCTTTATTCAAAAATTTAAATTCGCCTCCAGCATCATCAACAAAATATTATTTAGGATCCAACTCAAAAGTTTTAAGATGCACAAAAATAAAATATACTAAATGAATAAAACTAAAAATACACAATAATTATCAAAATATAAAGCAAATTAGATCTTAGAGGTATGAAATCAAATTTCAACTTTGTATTATAAAATTCAAAACAATTCGTTTACATTTTCAAATGCTTTTCACAACTATTCAGTGACCATTACATAAGCTCTTGACCATATATGAATTGAGAAGACGTGAAAAAGGCTCATGCCTGGTCAAACATAAAATCATACTCTAATTGACAAAATCTGTTAAATAATTCACACTTTTTCAAATTTCTATCGCAATTCTTTCATTACTAAAATGCAATGTGCTGTTCAGAAGAGGTCTCTACCCCCTCGCACTCCAATGGATTTATAGACTGCCCTGCAGGATGCATGGTGTGCATTGCCTCCAGGATATCTTCAGACATTAGTCGAGTCCATGCCACGTCGTTTTCCAGCACTTCGGGCTCGTGGGGGATCTACACGATAGTTGGTAGGAGTATCAGATTTTGGCTCTTCATTGTATAATATACACACCATACAGATTAAAATGTGGAGACAGTGTGGTGAAAAATATCTGTAGCCACTAAACAACATTCAAAACAAATATACCTAGACAAATTCCTAAACCACGTTCTCTTTCTTATTTCTTGTAATAAATTTGCATATTTTATTACATTTACAAACTTTTAATATGTTGGTAACCAAGCTTTTTCAGTAGATGTTAATCTCTGGAATTTCTCGGAGCATTAAATTTAATAATTAACGATGAAATTATGACTTACGGACAACTAAAAATAATATAAAGGGGTAAAATATCAATATCGCTTATCCATTATTGATCAGGCCGATAGCGGTAGTTTTGTGGAGATTCCTACAAATCGAAACATATCAAATCACGTCATTGTTTTCTACGAGGACAAACGAATAACAATGGCTAAGGAACCTGATACCCTAATTACAATGAATTTAAAATGCTCAGTATTTTAAGTAATCCAGAACTTAGTTTATAGATATATCATTTCTTAGCACAAACATTTATATATTGCTATTGATTTCACGTAAAAAAACACGAAAAGAGCATGCTGGTACAGTTAATATATCTCATTCAATTTCTCCTGTCTTTACAGGTGCTCGGTACAGATTGTAAGTTGCAGTACAAGAATGTGGTGTCCAAAATTTAGAAGTACACCTTACTGCTGGCAGTTAGTTTTCTGATCGTCGTGTACAGAACGTCGGCATGGCAGAAGAGGAAATGTGTAATTACAGTGTAACAGTACCATCCAAAGAAATCCATTCCTGCGAACAGAACGCTACTAAAGCCGAAGATAAATCCACTCAATGTGACACATGTAGATTTGGACTAAATATAAAAAGTTCCAGTTCACAGATTCCGCCTCTCACCGGAGAAATTTTGGAATGTAATTTATGTGACGGAAGATTTTCACAGTTGGCCGCCTTAAATACGTATCATTCGTACCCCATTGCTGATAATACTCTCTGTACAAACACAGGAGAAAATCATTTCACATGCACCGTATGTGAGAAAAGATTTGGTGTACAGGGTAATTTAAAAAGTCATCAACGCACCCACACAGGAGAGAAACCTTTCGCATGCACTGTATGTGAGAAAATATATTCTCAACAGAGTCATTTAGCAGCCCAGCTTAGCATCCACACGGGGGAGATACCTTTCGGCTGCACTGTATGCGAGAAAAATTTTTCTCAACAGGGTAGTTTAGATTCACATCTTAGCACCCACACAAGAGAGAAACCTTTCGCCTGCTCTGTATGTAAAAAAAGGTTTTTTAAACAGGTTCATTTAAAAGTACATCTCCGCACCCACACGGGAGAGAAACCTTACTCCTGCTCTGTATGTCAGAAAAGATTTTTTCATCAGGGTACTTTAAAAATGCATCTGCGCACCCACACAGGGGAGAAACCTTTCGCATGCTCGGTATGTGAGAAAAGGTTTTCTAAACAGAGTAATTTAAAAGTACATTTCCGCACCCACACAGGAGAGAAACCTTACTCCTGCTCTGTATGTCAGAAAAGATTTTTTCGACAGGGTACTTTAAAAACACATCTCCGCACCCACACAGGAGAGAAACCTTTCGGCTGCACTGTATGTGGGAAGAAATCTTCTCAGCAATGTAGTTTAGAAACACATTTTCGCATCCACACAGGAGAGAAACCTTTCGCGTGCACTGTATGTGAGAAAATGTTTTCTGTACAGTGTCATTTAAAAGTACATCTCAGCACCCACACACAAGAGAAACCTTTCGGCTGCACAGTATGTGGGAAAAAGTTTTCTATGGAGAGTGGTTTAAAAATGCATATACGCACCCACACTGGAGAGAAACCTTACGCTTGCACTCTATGTAAGAAAAGATTTTCTCAACGGGGTACTTTAAAAATACATCTCCGCACCCACACAGGAGAGAAACCTTTTGCCTGCACTGTATGTGAGAAAAAATTTTCTGAACAAGGTAATTTAGAAAAACATCTCCACACCCACACAGGAGAGAAACCTTTCGCCTGCACTGTATGTAAGAAAAGATTTTCTTTCCAAGGAAATTTGAAAAGACATCTCCTTTTCCATGGAGGAAAGACTTTTGGTCTGCACTAAATGTGAAAAAAGTTTTCTGAACTCGATCATGTAAAAAAAAATGTTCGTACTCACACAGAAGAGGAATCTTTCGTGCTCACTGTGTGAGAGAAAAGATTTCTTTCCAGTGTACTTTAAAACGCTTCTCCCTACACTTTCCGTGATTTAACCCACTTTCTACTATCGTATGAAACGGAATATTTATCCCACCGTTGGGAAAATTTTCTTGAATATCGAATTCAAACTCAAGTTTTACGATGTTTAAATTTGATATCGCACATAATATTTTGGAATTTAGTGTTTTATGAAATTATTTTTCTTTTGAAATTTTTTGAAATACATCAATGCGCTATCGGTCATGACTCATGATCCTTGACAGGAAACTTCATCCACCCAACTGATTGGAGTAAAAAAACTTGTCATACCTCTTTACACTGCTGGAAAGGGTGTCATGAAACGTCACTTATGAAATACTTGTGGTTTTTGTTTTTGCCTGATATGAAATAGTTTTTAAGATTCAACTGCTTTTTCTACATCTGCTGTGTTCTGTAAATGGGAAATAAATATGTATAATGATATGAAAATAAATATTTTATGGCTCCATATGGAAACAGAATTAATTTTCGATTGTGTATAAATTGCACCAAGTCTCGTCTATGGAATATTGGACTCTTTGCAAATGAATAGATTCGCAAATAACAATGTATATTAAAAGGAATTCATAGTTGATACAGTATAATTTAATATTTATACTGTTTGGGTAAACGGTAAACATTAAAATTTTTAAAAAATCGCCATTTGCAGTTGAGTACTAGACGAATATTCATGTCTTTGAAAGTTTTTTACCGTGATTTGTTTTCATGTGACAAATTTTTGAAATAGAGACTACAGATGTCTCGGGTAATGTGAGTGTAGAAGGTCAAAGATCACATATAAAGCTTGAAAGTTTGTGCTCGGTGGCTTCCTCACTGCTTGTATCTGAATAAAAATAAACGCCTGTTCATTGCACTGTTGAAACCTTTGCACAGTTAACGTTTTTCCACCTTAGAAGAGCTTACTTGAGCCGTTACCCGAGTCATTACTGGATTCAACGAAAGTAGCATGCTGCAAGGAATAAATAATCTTCCTAGATGTTGGACTGTTGAGAAGCAGGGGACTTACTACTATATAGAACTGTCCAGAGAAATGGTCAGAAATAAAATAGGTATAAAAAATCTAATTTAGTGTGCATTACTTCTGAAATGACCCTCATATTTAGACAGGAAATGTGATCATCTGCTTTCACTCTAAGAGTGTCACCGGTAATCGGAGAGAAAACCTTTTGAAGTAACGTGTCACATTATAAAACGAAGTCTGATTGGTATTTGAATCAAGTTTTTATGAATTTGTTGAGCAAATTTGCTGGGCAGCTAACATATGCGATAAATTTTTGTCTTAATCAAATTAAATTTTATCTTGTCGTACGGCAAAATGCGAGTGTATCTAAAATACGTAAGAATGTGGAAGCATCAGTTATAAAATTTTTCTACAATGACGTGGTCTAAAGGAAAGTACTATCATGTTTGAGGATAAAACTTCAGTGTTTGTAAAATATTTTAATGAATGTTTTTTTAAACAATCAGATAAATGGTTGATATTCAGTATAAAAAAAAGAAATTGTGAAAATTTCGTGAACTAGAAGAGAATTCAATAATAGAACTTTTAATCTCGCAATTTTTGAGGATTTTAATTATTTTTTTCTGAGCCTGTGGCAACAGAAGAGATCTCGCCGTACGCAATGCGCATTGTGCTTGCGCATAACCAAATAGAAGAGCTGTATATACTTTGGCCGAGAGCTGTGTGTGTTCTACTGTCGCCTGTAAGATACGAATAAAGTTAGTTGTTGTGTTTGACTATCGATGTATTTCTTTCGCTAACATGAGTATTCTACGAAACATTCTTATAAATGTATTTGCATCTGACTTCAACCGCTTAAACAAACTTTAAAATTGTATTTTTTCGCATTCAGCAACATTTCAGCGGGGCAAAACTGTATTATAGGTTCTGCTAAAACAAAGACGTATACACTAAGTGGCCAATTTTTATGACCAACTGACAGTTTTATGCAAATCAGCCATGACGTCACGCCATTGCACCTTGTTGAGACTGGTATAAAAAGGGATTGTTAGAGGACTGTAAAGACAGTTGAAGTCGCCTGGGAAGGAATGGGCATAAAACGCATTTTAACGGACTTTGAACGTGGAACGGTTATGGGTCCTAGAAGCAGTAGGGCGAGTATCTAGGAAACTGCTTCGCTCGAGTAGAGTGTATGATAGCACAAGATTAAACGCCTCCAGTTCCCACTATCCTTCCTCTGTCGAACTCGGATACTTGATCAAAAGATGATCGCTGTTTTCGACGAGGCATAATTGATCGTTTTTTTTAAAAAAACCACAAGAAAAACACAATTGCCGAACTTGAAATCGTCGAAATCTCCAAGCCTTAAATAGCGCTTTGAAGTGGCGCCACAGGCGCGCGTGATGTGCGTCTGCGCTGATATTCTAATCATTTCCATATCTCACCTCCGCTAATGCATGTTGTAAATTTCATGTTATTTGCATGTTTCCTTCAGGGTGTTGCATTTACAGTGGCCAGCAGTGTATATATATATATATGTGTGTGTGTGTGTGTGGGTATATATAAATTCTTATATAAAGTCTTTCCCGTAGCCATTTTCTATTGAAGAATTTTATTGCAGCTCGTTTTCAGTCTCAAAGAGCAAATCAACAAACACTTACAGCACCGCTAGCACAAGTGCGACATCAATATATATATATATATATATATATATATATATATATATATATATATATATATATATATATATATATATATATATATATATATATACATATATATATATATATATATATATATATATATATTTATTTATTTATATATATATATATATATTTATATATATTTATATATATATATATATATATATATATATTTATATTTATATTTATTTATTTATTTATTTATTTATTTACACACGTTTAGTTTACGCAACTTGAATCTAGATCATCGGGATTTGTAGTCACGTAAAAATCTAATAACATATTGCAATACTTTCCCTTCCCTGGCTACCGGCTTCCGTGTTCCAAAGACTTCTCCGATCGACAAAAAGTGTTCAAGTTATTACTTCCGCAAGAACAGCCTGAGTTCCTACTCCACACTCTATTGATCTCCGTTTGATCGCTATTTGATTCAGTTTCATCTGTTTGCGATTTCAGACTTCGAGATGTCAAGTTTTCGGAAAGCAGTGACCGCGGTGAAGCCGAGGAAGAGTATGTCGAAGCCGTCCGTGAGCGCTGCAGCCTCATGTTTGCCGACAACCTCGAACGCCCCACCCACAAACTGATGAATACGGGCGAGCACCGCCTGGATGAAATTGGGTAAATGGAATGCATACCTTTTCGCTTGTGAGATAAAGCGAGCCTCTCACGAGCGTTATAAGTTTACATATTCCCATCAATTTATCCTCCGCCGCATTGAAAAGTGTTACATCCTATGAAAGGGAGATCGAATCAGATCGAATGAGTAAACTGGCAATCTGAATCATTAATCACTGATACGTTGTGTAATCGTCTTAATGAAGTACAGAAAAAATTCTGTATATATAAATATATATATAGAGTCGAACCTCCATATGTCGAACTTCCCTATATCGAAATTTTCTATATATCGAACTCTTAGCAAATCTCCATGTTCATTACATAGAAAAACTGTTTCTATATATTGAAAAAATCTCTATATATCGAAATTTTTTTCACGACATGTTGTGAGATTTTATTCCACTTTAGAATAAAATCTCCCAATTTTTGGCGTTTGAAACAATACTTCCTGGTCTTCAATTCGTGGAATGTGTCCCTGATGAAGTTTTTAATGGACTGAATAAATGCGAGTATTTCTTTGATGAGCTTTCCTCAAAACTGGCTGTTCAGCAAGATATTCGTAGTTTTTTTTTAAAGAATGTAACTGTGATCACTGTAACCACCGTCTGCATTATTGTTTTTTTTAAGGTATATAGTACTCAATAAATCTTTCACATTAATTCATTTTTTTGTTATTAACTTTCATTTAATGGGATTCGCATATAAATTGGAAATGGAGTTTCGTATACAAAAATTAGCTTTAATTTTAATGTTTTAGGAGAATTATGATAAAACTAAGATCAATTCTATATATCGAAATTTCTATATATCGAATTTTTTATCGGCATTTTGCTACTTCGATATATGGAGGTTCGACTGTATATATATATATATATATAATTATATCGGCTTTTCAAGCACGATAAACTTTAAACCAAACTGTGTAGAGGTGATGGGTTCACATAATAGGTAGACAAGGCCAGAGTGGTACTATTTTTAAACAAATCGTTACAGGAGATGGTAGTATTGAATGAAATAAACACTCGATGGAACACGTTGAATAGCTGAACTAATTTATTCTATGGAATTAAACTTCAAGACGGCGACATGGAAGAGATGTACACTACAAAACGAATTGGCACAGACTGACACTGACGATATGGAAGCAAATAAGCCAGCCACCGGACCCGTCCGGGGTGCATTCAGATGCAGCCTTTACATCGTTGTATTGGACAGCAGCGCGAAGACAGGACAAGGTAAATAAGAGAGGCGAGGAAGCAGAACCCGCAAAAATCCTGTGTCCCATCTTTTGAACCATTGGGGCGCTGACGTGACGCTAGATGTTAAAATTTCTTTAATTGGCTAGAGCCGATCATCCGACTTGACCCCGTGAGCCATAACTCTAGATTCCGAAATTGCAATGCAAGGCGCGTAGTCTCTGAATCATCCTGAATCACAGGCAACTGACTTTCAGCTCGTGCCTTAAAGGACAAATTAGTTACTTAATTCGCTTACTTGTTGGTCGCAATTTTTGAAAAGGGACTTTGCTTTATTGAAAAGGGAATAATTTAGAATACGCGTTAAGTAAAATAGGTGGGGCGGAATAGTTAATAATGGTAAGGCTTATTATTACTTATACATACACACACACACACACACACATATATATATATATATATATATATATATATATATATATATATACAGTCGAACCCCGTTGCGAACTGTTGTGCTGATATTTACAATTCTGCACAGATTCCAATCCAACAGGACACTCCAGCAAACTTAAATATATGTGTGAGATGTTTAATTGTATATTGCTAATAATTATAATGATATAGGTGGCTTAATATTTTCTTTTTTGGCTGATGAACCTTTAATTTTTTTGATAATAAAATCTAAATACCTTTGTTTAAAACTTTTCCATTTTCTAAGCAATCTTATTTCCCTTCTTCATTCTGGAATCCCACGGTAATACGATACAAAATAGTTGCGCCATTTCGTTGAAGAAGCAAATGTCATCAACCCAGGGATGGAAAACAGATATTGACATCTTTATGACTCCCCAGACATCGCAATTTTAGCATTTTTCTCAGAAAGTCTACTCCACACATCGAAATTACCGCCCAGACTTTTTCCGAGAATTTTCCACGTCAGTCTGTTTACGTCTCGCCGCGGAAAGATACCGCGAAATCAACCAATGAGAAGCCAGGGAGAGAAGGTCTATTTTTCACACGGAACAACAAAAGAGGCAAAGTGGCTGAGAAGATCCCAACGAACAAAAAGTTTCGGTTTGAATTCGAAAGGAGGAGACAGAGGATGAAGATTCCATCTTGAGAGTCCCAGCGACGGTCTGAATAGATGACGGGAATCCTGTTCCATTCAGCGGCAGCTATGGAGAGTGTCTTTTAAGATAGACTATTCAGATGTGAGTAGACCATAAACATTGACGACGGACCAGTTGTTAGTAATTAACAACGTTTTTATTAATCAAACGATTTTAAACAAAGTAAATGGGGAAATTTCCCGCTCGTGGAATGACATCCACACAAAGCAACGTTTTGGCTACTACTGAAGTATTTTTGTCTACGTCATATCAGACGCCGCCTAGCGCATGCGCTCAGACATGCCGCCCGGCCTTGCAATGTGACAACATTCAAGAAATATAAAGTTAAAAGGAACAATTATATTATAAAGAAATAATTCAAATACAAATAATACACAATTTCAAATATAAAAAACACTTATGCGTAACATCTTGAGAAATTATACTATAAACATGACACCATAAAATGGTAATTTTTTCCTTAAAAATAAATCAAATTTCATATCAAACTTATTCATCAATGGGAAGAATACAAATATTTCTTACACTTCTCTTTAACATTTTTCCATTAGACAATCGTAAATTTACAACTCTGACCTTTGTATCTGTACCATGAAAAAGTTCGGTAATCCTACCAGTCAACCATTTCGTACTCGGAAGGTTGTCATCCTTAATTAATGCGAGAGCACCAATTTTTACATTATTTTTTTTAAACTTCCATTTGCTTCGCTGTTGTAGATTGTTCAAATAGTCTCGTTTCCACAACTTCCAAATCTGTTGGCTTAGTTTAGTTACCCGCTGCCATTTCATAAGTCTATTTTCAGGAATATTTATCAATTGAGGTTCAACAATGGAGGTGATGGGTCTGCCTATCAAAAAGTGACCAGGGGTCAATGTTTCAAAATCATCGAATTCCGATGACATGGGAGTAAGGGGTCGTGAGTTCAGCACTCCTTCAATTTCTGAAATGACAGTTAAAAATTCTTCTAAATTAAAATTCGAATTACCGACTATACGTTTTAAGTGGAACTTGAACGATTTGACCCCCGCTTCCCAGAGTCCACTGAAATTCGGAGATTTTGGAGGGATATGGTTCCATTCTATACCTTCGTTACTGAGATAATTAGCCAATGTTTCATCTGGGTGATTTACCAGTTGGTGTAGTTTTTTGAGCTCTGCGCTGGCTCCAACAAAGTTTTTTGCGTTATCACTAAATATTTTAGAACTTCTACCTCTTCGACTAAAAAATCTTTTCAAACTGGCAATGAAAGCCTTAGTAGTCAAGTCCGAAACAAAGTCTAGGTGTGTTGCCCTGGTACACATACAAACAAATATAGAAACATAGATTTTGTTGAGCACACCTTTCCTTTGATTCTTAAATTTTACAAAAAAAGGGCCGCAAAAATCTATGCCTGTCACATTAAAAGGAAAGTTGGGTACAACACGTTCCTCTGGCAAATCACCCATAATTTGACTTACTTCTCGAGGTTTGTTTTTAAAGCAAGTGATGCAATTATGTACAGTTTTACGACAAACATCTCTACCATTTGGTATCCAGAATTTTTGGCGAACATGATACAATAGGGACTGTGGACCTATGTGCAAGTTTTTTAAATGAAAATATTTTACAACAGTTTGAGTAAATCGATGCTTGCTAGGAAGTACCATAGGGAATTTTTCATTAAATCTTAGCTTAGATTTAGACAACCTACCTCCTACTCTTAATATTTTATCATCATCTAAAAAACAATTTAATGAAGCCAATTTGCTATTACCCTTAACAGACTTGCCACTTTTCAACCTTTTGATCTCTTCTGAATACTCACCTTCCTGTACATACTTAATAATAATGTTTTCAGATTTAGTCAGCTCCATATGAGTCAGACGACCGATTTCCTTTTTCCCTGGATTTTTTACATTATGAATGAACCTGTAAACATGACTTAGAATACGAATTATTTTCACATAGTTATTACTAAGATCAAGTATACTATTTAAAACACTTTTTTCATCAGATAAATTGATTAAAGTAATGCTTTTAGAATTAGTGTCACTTTTCATTTCAGAAAGATAGTTTGTTTCTGGAACATCAGGAACAACGTCTGTAACGGGCAGTTCACTGGATGTAAGAAATGGGGGGCCTTTTAACCACATTAAATTGTCCACAAGAGACTGAGCGCTGGTACCTCTAGACACTAAATCCGCAGGGTTTTCTCTACCTGGACAGTGATGCCAGGCATTGGTATCGGTCAGGGTTTTTATTTCATTAACCCTATTTGCTACGAACTGTTTCCAGCGTTTGGTGGGACCTTTTATCCAATATAGCACTATTGTCGAGTCTGTCCAAAAATACACTGTTGACTGAGTTTTTTGGTCGATGGTTTCCTTGACTGTCTTGGTTAATCGTGCAGCTAACAAGGCGCCTAGAAGTTCTAATCTAGGTATTGAAATCTTCTTTAGAGGGGTAACCCTGCTTTTAGATGTTACAAGATTGACCTCAATACCATTCTTTGTTAAAACTCGTAAATAAACAGCGGCGCCGTATGCCACTTTGCTGGCACCAGAGAAACTGTGGATTTCAACTACATCACCAAACTCACTATTCGAGTTCAGCACAAATCGAGGAATTTTTAATTCTGCTAGACATGGAAGTTCGCTACACCACTGTAACCATTCTTTTTGAACATCAGGAGGTAGATCTCCATCCCAGGGAATTCTCTGTAGCCACAACTGCTGAAAAAGACATTTTACACGTATGGTGAACGGTGCCAATAGTCCCAAAGGGTCGAAGATTTTCCCAGCAGCTTGGAGAAGAAAACGTTTTGTATTTTTATCGTTGGACAAGAACTGAATTAAACCTTTAACTTCTATGGTGAAACAATCATCAGGGGTGTTCCATACCATTCCTAAAACCTTTGTTGAATTTGAACCTAAGCTAATGGATTCGTGTTGATGTTGGATATCAAACCCATCTTCCTTCCACTGTTTCATGAGATTTTCGTCGTTTGTAAACCACTTTCTAAGAAACATCCCGGCTTTCTGCAAGATTTCCTTGGCTTTGTGGGAGACTTCTAGTGCAAGATCAAGGTTGTCGATGCTAGTGATAAAATCATCAACATACAGCCAGCGATCAAGGAGTTGTGTGGTCACAGGAAATTCACCTTTGAACTTTTCAATGTGTTTTCTTATGGTTGCAGATAACAGGAACGGACTGGCGTTTACCCCAAAAAGAACTCGTTTAAATCGGTACACTTCGATGTTTTCATTCATGCCATTAGACCACAAAAAACGTACTGCATCTCTGTCCTTTTCTGAAAGGGAAATCTGTAGAAATGCCTTTTCAATGTCAGAAGTTAAGGCAATTTTGTTTAGTCTAAAGTTTATTAGAATATCAAAGAGGTTTGGATTCAAATTTGGCCCTGTCCATAAGCAATCATTTAAGGAAAGGTGACCAATGTCATGCGAGCTGGCATCAAAAACTACACGAGTTTTAGTAGTAAGTCGGTCTTGTTTCTGAACCGCCTGATGTGGCAAGTAATAAAGTGGTTTTTCCACCACGTCCTGATTTTTAGTTTCTTCCACCCTTTCAATGATTCCATTCTTTAAATAGTCATCAATAATTTCTTTGTACTGTGCATGCAACTCTGGGTTGCGATAAAATTTTCTTTGTAACGAGTGTAATCTTTGTTTTGACACTTTAAAGTTATCCCCTAATTGTTTAAAATCTCTTTTCCATGGCAGTTCTACTTCGTAACGACCATTGTGAAACGTAGTAGTTTCATTAAATATTTTAATTGCCTGATCTTGTTCCGTTAATTTTGGGTCATCATGTATTATACCAATAGATTCCAATTCCCAAAACGACTTTAGAGTGTTATCTATCGTATCACAGTTTTGAATTAAATAACAATGCATTTTATTTTGAGTTTGGATTTCCTTCAGAGACCCAGTAGCTATCCAGCCAAACACTGAATCTTTCATAAACAACTTATCAGCAACTTTAAAGGAATCATTTTTAATAATCTTGAAAAACAGTTCAGCTCCAATAAGAGCATGTATTTTTCCTGGTCTAAAATATGTAGCGTCTGCAAGTTCTATAAAGTCAGGTAATTTTACATCTGAAATATCCAAATAATGCGAAGGAGTTAAATCAGTTATTTTTGGAATAATAAAAAACTCAACACTTTCCTGGAAGCTCTCATCTGCATTCGAAATTGTAGTATCAACTTTTGACTTTATTGTATGAACAGATCCATTTAAACCAGACACTGGCGCATTTACACATTTCTTTTTAATCCCCAAAATATCAGCACACTCATTCGTTAAACAATTTATATTCGAACCATTATCTAAAATACACCTAACTCTTTTCTTGTTTCCGGTAGAATCTTCAATATAAATATACGCTGTGCTTAACAAAATCGATTTGTTTTCTTTTTCCGAAATACTCAAAGTTTGAAACGCTAAGTTTTGCTCTTTTGGTTCTGTTTTTGTTTCCGCACGGTTGAAACCACCGGAAATCGCATCTGCTGTTTTTGTTCTTTTTTCAGAATCAGCGATTTGTTCGTGATGTAACATCGTATGGTGTCTTCTACCACAGATTACACAAGAATATTTAGACTTGCAGAAATTAGAAGTGTGGTTTTTATTCAGACAGTTGATGCATAATTTTTCTTCCTTTACCGTTTCAAATCTTTTATGTGTATCCATTCCCTGGAATACACTACATTTGTTCAAATAATGTGGATGTTTACATAAAACACATTCTTTAGGTTTATATTTTTCATTAGCGTTAATCATTAAATATTTTGTTTTGTTATAGGGGAAAGAAACTTTGTTTGTATTCTTTGCAAGGGGCGTGCGATTTATACCTTCTAGTACTAAGCTTCTTTTTTTCAAGAAAGACATTAATGTATCAAATTTGGGAACTTCCTTGGAATTTAGATGTGATTCAAATAATCTTCGTGTTTCCCGATCAAGTTTTTGAAGTATAACACTGACTAAAAATATTTCCGATAAATCATTTTTCTCGTATTTCAAAACACTCAATGCTCTGATGTTTTTATTTATACAATCAATTAAAGCTCTTAGTTCTTTAGTCGATTCATGTTGTAGTTTCTCGTAATTGAGAATCGCTAGAACATGTGTTTCAAGTAGTAAACGTAAATTTTCAAACCTTTCGGTTAAAGCATTAAACAACGAATCGAAAGAATCATCACATGACTCTATTTGTTTAGCATCGCCCTTTAGTGAGGCACGTAGATAATACAATTTTTGTGTTTCATTTAATACTTCATTATTAGTAATTAGATCATTAAATTGACTTTTAAATGTTGACCAGTCCTCTATTTTCCTATTAAAAGTAGGGAGAGGTATTTCTGGTAGCTTAACTTTCGTTTTTGCTGTCTGTGCGTTACTTTGGGTTTCGCTGTTTCGGTTTACATTATCAACAATACTAACAGCATTTTTAATTGAATCAAGGAGGGTTTTGAAACTCACCTCCAATATCTCCAGGCGGTCTTCTGATTCACTTAAATCCTCTTCAGCTTCATTTATGTCACAATCAGCGTCATCTAATAGCAGAGAACAATATTGTTCTCGTAAATCTTCCAGTCTTGATTGCAGACTTTCTATTTTACGCATTTTCACACTTAGTTCGCTCGGAGTAGTATTAACTTCCTCAGTTTGTGTTTTGCAGAACTGTTCCAATTTCGTAATATTGCCTTTCAAGGCACCCTTTAATCTATTTAATTTCTCCATAGGTCGTTGGTCTACTGCGGAATGGACGGAACACTTGTCTTTTAAGATAGACTATTCAGATGTGAGTAGACCATAAACATTGACGACGGACCAGTTGTTAGTAATTAACAACGTTTTTATTAATCAAACGATTTTAAACAAAGTAAATGGGGAAATTTCCCGCTCGTGGAATGACATCCACACAAAGCAACGTTTTGGCTACTACTGAAGTATTTTTGTCTACGTCATATCAGACGCCGCCTAGCGCATGCGCTCAGACAGAGAGCAACATCGCCTATTAATTTCCCCCCTTTTTTGGACATGTCCTATTCCCAAATTCTAAATCTTTTGACTTTCCTATTATGCCTTTGTTTCTAGATTTCTATTTCTCTTTTTTTTAGACTGCAGTCATTTCGGTAAAGTAACAGTTAAAATTATGATTTTCGTTTTCCTTTTACTTTTGAGTTAACTAAAGTAATTTTTTTTAAAGATCTTAATTGGTTCATTAGCCACCTAAATCAAATTTAATTTCAATCTATTTTTATTGTGATGTGTAATACGAGAATTGTTTTATGTGATTATTGGTTTTTTTATCACGGAATTGTGCCTTGTATGACAGCTGTTTAGTTATGAAGAAATCTTAATTTATGTTAAAATATAAATAAACTTTTGTAATTATTACCCCGAAAATTTGTGTCTCGTCCGTTCTTTAAAAGCGTAAGCTTAATGACTTTTATTTTGTTTAAATTTTCCTTTTCAGAGTAAAGTTCAGTTTCTCTTTCAGCTGTCGTTTTTCCCTTATAGAATCGGTTGTGGGTTATTGCGGTAATATTTTAAACTCTTAACTTTTGAGGTAATCACAACGCGCCTCATTTAAAATGCAATTAAATTTACTCCCTAATACTTAAACTAATTTAACTTAATTAATTGAATTAATATCTATCATGATAATTTAAGTTAAATGTTCTTTAATGTCTGAATAAGAACAGGCATAACAATATTTCTGGTGCCGTGAGAGCGAAATAAGGGTCTTAAATCAAGTGCACAATTCCTGATGCATATATGTGTAAAATTAGGGGTAATATAAATTTTTTTTTGCGGAGTGCTTATGTTGGAAATTTATGAGTGATTTGTGAGTTTTTGTGTGTAATATAACTGGTATTTAATATTTATGTAAAATATAATAGTAACTAATTTCTTTTGATAATCATTTTACTGAGAGTTTTGATATTTTGTGTGTATATTGAATTTTGAAAATGGCTCTTAATACGGAAATTTCAGGAACATCAAACTCTAATGATAAACAAATACCTAATTTTGGAGAATTTATTCCCATGATCCCCATTTTTTCGGCACACAATCCAAACATCTCAGTGCATGATTTTTTCGATCACATTGAGATGGTAGCAAAAATCGCCAACTGGTCAAATGACCATAAATTATTTGTGGCTAAATTAAGATTAACAGGTGGGGCTAACAAATTTTTATCATCTCAACCGCAAATCAAAAGCGAAACAGATTTTGAGAGATTTAAAAAAGAACTGATAGATAGATTCACCAACTGCGATTTTAAAGATAATTGTCTTTTAAAGTTCACAACAGCTTGTCAGGGATCTAGTGAATCCACAAGGGCTTACTTAACTAGAATAAGGGGCCTGTCTTACCAGTGTTTTCCTAAAGAGGAAAGTACTAGGCAAAAGATGCTACTCACTCAGGCATTAGCTGGAATGAGAGCATCAGTCAGGAGATTCGTAATGTCCCAACCACATGAGAGTTTTGATAATTTGTGGCAATTAGCCCTTAAAGAAGAAGAGTGTGCAGCATTAGAAGCCTCTTCAGCCCGAGTTAACCTTACTATACCAAACACATTATCAAATTTAGAAAGAGAATTAACACAAATCAAACAACTGATTCAAAATTTAGCACTTGAGAATGACCGTAAGGTAGCGGAACTGTCGGATGAAGTAAAAAAGTTAAGAGGATAAAATCACACACGTACTACTCCACCAACACACGATAGGCGCCCAAATTATAGAGATGTGGTTTGTTTTAATTGTGGGATAAGGGGCCATATAAGCAGACTTTTCAGGCAGCCAAGACGTTTTAATCCAGGTCCAAACTATCATGGTTTCCTAAGCCAGAGATTTAACAATCAGGGTAATTTAAACTAATTCAGGGGCAGAGCAGGCACACGCCACTGACTTTGAGTAAACCCCTTGAGTGTGTAAGGATAGATTCTGTATTTAATGTTAATAATTCACTTCCTATTATTGTAGTTTATATTCATGATATCAGAGTTAAGTGTTTAATAGATACTGGGGCGTCGGTGAATTTGATAAACAATATGGTTATAGATAAATGTGCAAAGAAAGGTTACGATACTGAACAGTCGGATTGTGCTTTGAGGGTTTTAGGGATTACCAACGATCAATTAATTATTACCAAAAAGGTTAATCTCACCCTAACGTTTCAGAGAGAGAAAATTAATGTTCAGTTTTATGTAGACACCAACAACTCTAAATTAGATTATGATGCTATTTTAGGGTTACAATTATTTATTCAGAATAATGTGAAAATTGATTGTAAACAAATGAATATCCAAAATAATAAATTCCATATAGATTGGTTAAATGTAAAAGATAGAAGCAGAGTAAATGTAAATGATAATTATGAATGCAATTTGATCAAAGATAGTACTAAGCAAAAAGTGAATAAATTTCAAGGTAATTCTAACAGACAACATGCATCTAAAGCTAACTTCCAGAGAAATAACAACCAAACCAAATCTAAGCTTTATAAAAGTAATTGCAGAGGTACCAATGCTACTCAACTTAACCAAAATGTAAACAATCATAATTCAGATAGTCACAATTTAACAGTTACTAATTCTCCCTGTAAAAAACAACCCAAACTAAAGAAAAGTCATATTGAGAACAATCCAGAAGTACAAACCATAAATAAAGATCTTAAAATTGTAGAAATTCAATCTGGTAATAATAATGATAATAGGCATCAAAATACAGATAAAAGTAATTGTAACACTTCTAGTGATATTAATGTAACTAATGTACCTAAGAATAATGTTATAGGTAAGGATATGAATAATATTCAGTATGATCACATGCAGTTTCATGATAATAGTGTGATAGGGCGAACATTAATTAAGCATATTATACCTCCTTGGTCAGAACTTTTAGTATGGGTTCATACAGGCAACAAAATGTTAGATTCAAATACTGTCTTAATTCAACCATCAAAACAATCTCAAGCCAATCCATGGGTAGTTTCCAATTCAGTGAATGATAATAATAATGGGAATAAATATTTAGTTAAAGTAGCAAATTTTTCAGATGAGGATTTACATGTAAACAAAAACACAAGATTAGTAAGTGTAGAGCCAATCGTAGTGACTAAAGTAGAAGATGCAGAAGTTAATGTGATAGGAGAAAAATCAATAGATGAAGATCTTGAATTATTTGGAGGACAATTTGATTTGGAACATATACAACAAGATGAGGAGCAGAAATCTAAGCTGTTAGCTCTTTACATAAACATTCGGATGTATTTGCAGATTTAGTGCAGAAATTGACTGGCTGCAACACTGTTTCCCATAGAATTTATTTATCTGATGAAGTACCAATTAGGCAAAAACCATACAGGACTCCTCATGCATTGAAAGATGAATTAAAGACTCAAATCAATCAATTATTAGATTCAGGGATAATTTCTGTCAGTGATTCACCCTATGCTTCTCCAATTATTTTAGTCAAAAAGAAAAACAATTCTTACCGGTTAGTTTGTGATTATAGAAAGTTAAATGTGAAAGCCCAACCTCTTCCATTTCCCTTGCCATTAATTACTGATTTATTAGATTCATTACATGGGGCTAAATTTTATTCATCTCTCGATTTGTGCTCAGGCTATTGGCAGATGAACTTAAATCCTGCAGACAGACACAAGACTGCTTTCTGCACTGACTTTGGTTTATATCAGTGGAATAGGTTACCACAAGGGTTAAAGAATGCTGCCTCCTCTTTCCAAAGATTACTAGAAATGGTTTTAGCAGGTTTAAAAGAGTGGAATATTAATACTTATTTGGATGATTTAATAATAGCTTCAGAAACTTTTGACGAACATTTAGAGAAATTAGATATGGTCTTTAAACGTCTAAGTAAACATAATTTAAAAGTTAATCCATCAAAATGTCAATTAGTCAGGGATAAAATTGTATATTTAGGTTTCCAGGTAGTAGATGGCAAAGTCCTCCCAGATTCATGTAATGTGGAGGCTGTGAGGAATTTTCCTATACCCAAGAATAAAAAACAAGTTAGATCATTTTTAGGTCTTTGCAACTTTTATCGAAAATTTATCAAAAATTTTGCTCATATCGCCATACCATTAACAAATTTAACTAAACAGAAAGTCACGTTTGAATGAGGAGATGTAGCTGATGTAGCATTTAATGAACTTAAAGAAAATTTAGTATCTTATCCTTGTTTAATGTTACCAAATGTAAAAGACAATTTTATTTTGAATACTGATGCTTCGGGTTATGCGATTGGTGCTGTTCTTAGTCAAAAGGGAGAGGATGGTATGAATCACCCAGTGGCTTATGCGAGTATACGACTTAATGCTGCTGAAACAAGGTATAGTGTATTTGATAGGGAAACGTTAGCAGTAGTTTGGGCTATTAATTATTTCAGACAGTACTTATATGGCAGAAAATTTAAATTGTTTTGTGATCAAAAAGCTCTCTCTTATGCACTCAAACTCAAAGACAGCGGTCGTGTTGCTAGATGGGTGTTAGCTCTTCAGAATTATGATTTTGATATTGAACATGTACCAGGGAAGATCAATGTACCAGCTGATGTTGTGTCGCGGTTAGTTAACGTAGCTACAGTTCAAGAAGTTGACACTAAAATTAACCCTTTTCCTCATAATAGACTTAAATTAATGCAGCAGACAGATGGTAAATGTAAAAACTTAATTGATCAATTAAAGACTGTCTCAGAATTAAATATTAAGGGTAATACTTACTTTTTAAGAGATGATATTTTATATTGCATTCCAAAATATAATAAGTCTAAATTTAACATTGAAAAATTATTTGTTCTAAAAACTTTAATATCAGAAGTACTTGCTCTTGCCCACAATTCCATAACTTCAGCACACCCAGGTCTTAAGAGAACATTATATCGAGTGAGACAAAATTATTATTGGCCAGGGATGTATGCACATATCAGTTATTATGTTTTATCCTGTGTATCGTGTCTTGAAAGGAAAGGTTTTAAAACCAAACAAAAAGCTCCATTACAAAGAATTCAATTAACTAGTAGACCTTTTGAAAGAATAGGTATGGATGCTGTTGGTCCTCTACCGATCACTGAAGCAGGGAACAAATACATTCTGGTCATTAGCGACTATTTTACTAGATGGGTTGAGGCTTACCCAGTAACTGACATTAAGACTGAAACAGTAACATCAATATTAGAAAAATTCATTTGCACGCATGGTATACCTGAACACATGATAACAGATAGGGGGTATTCGTTTTTAGCACATAGCATTCAAAAAGTATATGAAAAGTTAGGGATAACCAAACATTGTTCTACGAGTTATCATCCTAGCACTGATGGTGTTGTGGAAAGGGTTAATGCTACCATCATTAACTCCCTTAAACATCTAGTCGACTCCACTGTAAATGAGTGGGATAGATATCTGCATTTTGCAGTTCTCGCTCACAGGACGGCTTTTCATTCAGCCATAAAAGATACACCCGCACATCTGGTGTATGGTAGGGGTCTTACTTTGACATTAACCCTTCTCACATCTCCATCTGCTAGATCAGAGGTTCCCAAAGTGGGCGATACCGCCCCCGGGGATGGTGGAACGATCCAAGGGGGCGGTAGTAGCCCGGGATGACTATTGGGGGGCGGTGAAAGCATAAAGAAAAAAGACGAGACAATTCTAAAACATTCCGCAGAAACCGGACACAGAGTGTACGGGAAAGGCAGGAACAATCATGTATTGTGATGATACTTGTTACGTATCCAGTGAATTAATTTTCCATTTTTGGTCTACTGAGCATCTTGGGAAGTACCCCTCATTCTGTATTTTGCATTACTTGTACTTCCATTCTCTTCCTGCTGTTGTATTAAACACTAGCCCGGCTTCGACCATTCGTCCACCAGACAGACGGCTTTGAATTGATTCAGTGAGGGGGAGAATTTTCATAACAGGCACTAATAATTTGCAGTCTCCCCCGACCCCACAAAAAGAAAAATTTGTTATTCGTATCAACACCCACCACCACCTGGTATGATATGAGCATACCTGCATTACAAAAAGATAAAATTTCATGTGCCTGTCTGGAATTGAATTCTAACGGAACAGCATTAACCTCTTGAGACTCGAGCAAAATAAAATTAAAATATTTTTTGTAATTATAGTTTATTAAAACAAACGGGCATTAAAAAGCTTGTTTTTCAAGAAATTAATGAATTTAAATTTTTCTAATATTTCAGGGGAGCACATCCATTTTATTGGATGTTGAGGTCATAAACACGATAAATAATGACAAACCCGCACAAAAACGTTTAAACAAAAAACTTTATTTAGGTAAACTAATAAACTTTATAAAATTAATACTAAGTTAATTATTGAATTTTAAACTAAAATTTAATTAAAAAGTTAATTATTGAATTTTAAAAGTGTATTACTAATAGTTAATAGCAGTTAATTACTTATGAATTTACATTAAGATTCATGGAAAACTTCAAAACAATTTCTTTCGGCAGTAATACACAAAAACATTTTGCAAACTGTACCACTAAAAGCTGTAATGTAATAATGTCAAATTGTGGAATAATTGTTAACCAAAATCACTTTAAAAACTAAACACAGTATAAATAACATAAGAAAAAAAGCATGTGAAATGTTATACGCATGAATAAAAAGAAAACCCAATAAAAAAATCGCACATATTCTGCTTCACAATCCTTAAAGACTTGTTAGAACAGCAAAAAATAATACAATCAGCATTTTTTTATTATTAAAGAATCGTTGCCATTCTGCAAGTAAACGATAATCAAAATTGATGCGCGTTATAAAATAAAATTGATATTTGAAACCGAAATTTCAATTCCCAGTTTCTGAAGTATATTTTAGGAGTGATTCCTTAATCACTCTTCACTTGATTAAAGGGACAGCTTCAAAGTGGAAACTCTTCGTTTCAAATAGAGTTTCAAAAATCCAGTCAGGAACTGATCCTGCTAATTGGCATCACTGTAGAGGAAAAGATAACCCTGCGGATTGCATATCTCGAGGAGCGACCGTTGAAAGGCTTATATCCAGTCCGGTTTGGCTTCAAGGACCGGAATGGACGTAGGAAAAGTGGCCAAACGGCTTTAAGGGGACTCGGTACCAAAAATATTTTTTTTTTGTAAATAACAATAATGTTTCAGTTTTTGGATGATGTTTCAATAAAGCATAATCATTACATACAATAATAGACCTTAAATTGATAATACAATAATAACTTTTTTAAAAAATTTAATTTTTTTTAAATTTTTTAACACTTTTAAAATTTCTTCTCCTTTTTTAATTTTGGTGCTTGAAACAAGATTTTTTTTATCCTATACTCAGGGTACTCTTTTCTACAAAAGTAAGCATCAGAATTTTTGATTTAAAAATTAGATCAGAAGAAAAAAATTAATAATTGGATGTCTATGGAAAAAACCCTTGAAAATAGCATATATTTCAAATTCATATTTTTTTTTTTTAAATATTTTAAAGGTATCAAAAAATAAGATGCTTACTTATCATTAATAGGATCTAAAGATACACTAAAAAAAGTTTGAGACAATTTGCTGAAATATTCTGGAAGCCTTCGCATTTTGATTATATAGGAAATCTGAAAAATTACGAACTGAGAAAAATGTGTTTAAACATTTCATTTACAAAGAAACAATACTAAATTTTATCCAAATGTCTCCAAACTTTTTCTCAATGAATAATGGAACATTTTTTTAGTTTTTCTCACCAGAAGAAAGTGTTAGATGTTAAAATCAGGGAATTAGAGGCTAATGTATATGGTAGCACTTAGTTATTAAATAAACAAAATTGCACATTTTCAGTAGAAAAATACCCCACAATTGCAAAAGTAGACATTATAATCATTTTTAATTTGTTATATATATATATATATATATATATATATATATATATATATATATATATATATATATATGTGTGTGTGTGTGTGTGTGTGTGTGTGTGTGTGTGTGTGTGTGTGTGTGTGTGTGTGTATAATAATTATACTTATTCAATAAATCATGATAAATTATTAACAAAATAAAATCATAGCTCATATTTATATTTAAATTAAATGTAAATACCAATACTTAAAAATTTTCATAATTATTTAAAGGGCACCAGTTATAAATTTAAAAATAACCAGGTCTATATGTAATGCCTTCTCGTTTCTTTTCTAAACGTTCTCTTTTAGTTATGGCATCTTTCACAAGTTTTCTTGCTCGTTGGTACTTAAATGTGCTTCTTCGCAATCTAAAAGAATTTTTTCGCAAGTCTAACATTTTTGCAAGTCTGGCAGTCTGGTACCCGAATTTTAGTTCCAGAGTTTTATGAATTTCTCTTAGAGTAGAAGTGACGCCTTTATTATATTCACAAATCACTTCCCTCACTGATCTATGCACACGCTTTTTGTACACAAATATGTCTTTAGAACACCTAGCCCATATCATACAAACGGAGCTAAACGTTGAAAGATGAGGTTATAGTTAATCTCTCGCCAAACTCACAGTGAGAAAAATAAAAATATCATTTGTAAAAACCAGAGAGTTGGTTAGTTTTTCAACTGTAAACAATGAAGTGGGTGTGGCATTTAAAGGGACATTTAAAAACAGAGGTTTGCGAAATTAACCATATCTCCTTTACTATTTTTCAGATCATCAGGAAATTTAGACAGAATGTTCTAGAGATGTTAAGGTTCATTTTGGGGTAAAAATCTGCAATTCGCCAATTTTATCATTTTTCGTCAAAATGAGAGGTACTGAGTCCCCTTAACCACGAAATTTCTCCAGAAGTATCTTGTGAAAGAGGAACTGAACTAGATGAAATATCATCATTCGGTTGTGAAGTTCAGTCAAATATGGCATAGGCTCTTGATCTGAACGAGTAACTTGCGAAAATTATATCGTGTTACATGTTAGGTACTATGATTTATCTACAACACTAGAAATAAAAATAAACGATGCCAAGAACTAAGTGCTGAAGAACTTGATGGTGCCGAAATGAATTGTTTAAAAACCATTCGGGGAGAAGTTTTTGCTGAAGAACTGACAAGGCACACCAATTTCAGAATTAGAGTGAAGAAATACTAACCAAAGCGATTCAGCTCAATTTTTTCCATGTTTTTATTAACTCGCTTTCTTGTTTGTTTGTGTGTGTGTTTGTCCAGTACAAATCTTGCAATCGTTTTTTAACTAACTTCCCGACTAGCTAGACATTTGAAACTTTTAGAATAGCTCAGAATACGATGACATTGTATTATTTTAATATTCTTAGCCATCTTTAAGCAGCACTGAATTAGTTTACAGTTAATTTTGTTTTGTAGAATGGTGCAGCCATCTATCAGCCGGGACGGGTGCGAAAAGTTAAACGCAAGTTAACTTCCAATTCTCGAGCTAAACGTTTGATTACGCATTGATCATTTTCTTTGAAGTTGATTGGATAAGTCATCAAAAAAAAATTTTTTTTTTAAGTATTTATTAATGCATAGAATTGTCAAGTTTATATGATACAACAGAAAATTTAAAAACATAGTATATAAAAAGTTCTTTTTATCTTGTAATTATTTTCTTTTTGTACATCCAATGGGTAACGGAACAAAAATGAGCAGGTGTGCTTTCAATTCTGGTGACTACAGTCAACAACAAAACAGTAAATAAAGACTTTTGAAAGAAATACGTCGGTTTATAAGATAATACATCTAGGTATACGTCAAATTTAAAAAAAAAAATAAGAAAAATTTTGAATTGAAATTTTTTCGATAATCTCAAAGGAAAAATTCTGATCCAGAAACCTAAATATCCCATCCAATTTGTCGTCTCAACTTAGAATTGCCCTGGCGAGATACTGATCTCCCAAAACTGAGATGAGCCTGAATTGTGCCAACTCATCCTCCTTTGGCGAAAGTAAGCAATATCTAGTCCAAAAATGTTTGCGTACAAAACGTAAAACAGCCGATATCCGACGAAACCTTTCAATTTTCTTTAAATATTGCTCCTGGAAAGAAGGGTTTTAAATTATTTTTAAACTCTTGCCCAAATACCAAGCTTACATTATTCTAAACACATTTCTTTTTATTTCACGAATTAATAAATACTGGCTATAAAGAAGAGAAAATATCGTCTAAATTTTCTCTAAAAAATATCGTGTAAATTATCTCTATGGCCGGGGAACGATAATTCTTGTCTCCAAAGCTGATATTGACGTCATACTTTGATTGCGTATTTCGTTCACCATAATCGTTTTCACGGTAAAATAATGTATGTATGCGTGTAACAAAAAAAATTATCATAAATGTTCCCTACGAGCGTTATCATGGGAAGTGACAATTTTTGTCTACAAAGCTTGGAAAGTGACGTCATACACTGACGGCTTACATTTTGTAGTCAAAATCTTATTCCTGCTAATCAATTAATTGTATATCTGTAAAAAATTAATGGTAATATTTCTATGGATGTGGACGTTAAAATGGGAGGCGACCTTGTCTCTAAAGATTGGAAAGTGACGTCACACACCAATGCAGTAAGCACATAATTTTTAGTCATAATCGTTTTCATGCAAAACAAATTGTCAAGTACTGCGTGGCATCATTTTCACGATAATTAAATAATTTCTTTGTTCTATAAAGATCATGCAGAGATAAAGATCATTCGGCATTTGTATGGGAATTCAATTTGTGTGGGATACTAGGAGGAAAAGTACAAAAGATAATCCGTCCTTCCTAAAGGTATACTAGGAGGTAAAAATTATCAACGTATTATCACGAAAAATTGGTTTTTTTTTAAAAATTCAGGAGTTCGAATGTATGTATGTATGTATGTATGTATGTATGTATGTATGTATGTGTGTGTGTGTGTGTGTGTGTGTGTGTGTGTGTGTGTGTGTGTATGTATGTATGTATGTATGTATGCATGCATGCATGCATGCTTGCAAGCATACATACATACATACATACATACATACATACATACATACATACATACATTTCCTTTTATGCATGCATGCATGCATAAAAGGAAATGTTATTGTTCCACTTTCGATACATGCATGCATGCATGCATGTATGTATGTATGTATCGAAAGTGGAACAATAACATTTCCTTTTACTATGTATGTATGTATGCATGCATGTATGTATGTATGCATGCATGCATGCATGCATGTATGTATGTATGTATGTATGTATGTATGTATGTATGCATGCATGCATGCATGTATGTATGTATGTATGCATGCATGCATGTATGTATGTATGTATGTATGCATGCATAAAAGGAAATGTTATTGTTCCACTTTCGATACATGCATGCATGCATGCATGTATGTATGTATGTATCGAAAGTGGAACAATAACATTTCCTTTTACTATGTATGTATGTATGTATGTATGTATGTATGTATGTATGCATGCATGCATGCATGCATGCATAAAAGGATGTATGTATGTATGTATGTATGTATGTATGTATGTATGTATGTATGTATTTATGCATGTATGCATGTATGCATGTATGTATGTATGTATGTATGTGTGTGTGTATGCATGCATGCATGCATGCATGCATGTATGTATGTATGTATGTATGTATGTATGCATGCATGCATGTATGTATGTATGTATGCATGCATGCATGCATGCATGCATGCATAAAAGGAAATGTTATTGTTCCACTTTCGATACATGCATGCATGCATGCATGTATGTATGTATGTATCGAAAGTGGAACAATAACATTTCCTTTTACTGCTTCTTTATCACACAATTTAATTACATTGTGTATTATACGTTTACAATCAGTACGGAAGTTATTCCGAGCTGTTGTGTTGGGTAAAGGATCCATTAATTTTAATATAATAATCAAAATAACAGACGAGGAAAAAGCAAGCAAGCGAAGTTAGTAACCGATTCTAAAGAATGTCGAGAGAATACGAGACATTTCCCCCTCCTTCCTGAGCAACCTTACCTACAGCGTGAATAGAATCGTCTTGCCACTATGCCAACCGTGTTTTTTCGTACTGTGGTCGGACAGTATGTATGTATGTATGTATGTGTGTATAATTAAATCCTTAGTACGCTTAATGAAAGTCCTCATAATTCAGCTATATTTAGCCTTTAATCATTGGAGCCAAAAAAAAATGAAAAAACTAAATACAGTAGGCGTTTGGTTGTTTTGTATTAAAGACTTCCAGGTGTTGAACAACACGAACATTTACTGAGAATTTGAAAAACGGTACTTTTCCGTTATAAGCACTACAGTAATTTTGACAAATCTCACGAGACGATATGAGGACGATTATTATCGTGGTCATTGGAGATAAAAGACCTCATGGAATGCCGTAATTAAATACGCCTACTTAAGTTTGTAAGGAAATTGTAAGGAGTTTGTAAGGAAAATCTGACCGTATTTTTATGTAATGGATTTTAAAATATGGAATATGATTAAAGATAAGCAGGCAACGTTTGAGTAACATCCGGAGTTATTTTGAGTTATTTCATTCGCCAATACGATGTGTTGTATCTGTGCGTTGCCAAGATTAAAAATGCGCGAAGTGTAGTGCTTATAACGGAAAAGTACCAGAAAAACAAAATATATCACAACGGTAGTAAATAGGTAATTTGCCAGCTTCTATCACTGACAGATTTTCCTTGGGGCAAGTGTTGATATTTGGCGAACAGTGAGGATGATTGGCGACAATCCTAGCCATTGGCCAGACGATAGGGTTGAGATCCCGTTGACCCTCACTATCGTTACTTTCTACCCCTCAAGTGACTGCTTGTTGGGAAATCAAATTTTTGTAAATTGCAGTGAACTTGTATCTAGATTTAGTTGAACTTGAAAATATAACAGCAAAAGGTATTTATAATTCCTTTTTTAAATCTCTTGAGAAACAAGGAATGCCATAAAATTTCTTATACAACCTTTGCCCAGAAAGTTCGGTGAATGAGGTCATAGTACTCACGGTCGTAAGAGTTTGCAACCGACGCATACCATGCCGGACAGGTGAAGACTGGTCTTAGTGCCTGAGTGGCGGCGCTGCGAGTTAGCTTATCGTGTGGAAACAGTTCATTGTAGAGTGAGGGTGTTGTGCGCTCGGACGAAATTCAAAATGGATCAACGAAAGAATATGCTGTTCTGTTTCGAACTTGGAAAATTAGCGAAAGAGACTCATGAATTGCTGCTAAAAGTTTACGAAGAACGTGCTGTCACCTTGAAGTGCGTGTATGAGTGGTTTAAACGCTTCCGGGAAGGGCGGGACACCATTGAAGACTCCCCCGAAGCGGTCTGCCCGCAACTGCAGGTACCCCGGACAACGTACAGAGAGTGAAGGAATTGTTGTCCAGGGATCGCCGTGTGACAGTGTGAATGATAGAGGAGGAAGTGGGAATTGGTCGTGAGATGACCCACCTCATACTGACCCAGGATTTGAGCAAACGCAAGCTTTGCTCCCGACTTGTGCCCCACACTTTGACGCCTGGACAAATGCAAGTTCGGCTTGACGCCTGTGGAGACTTCATCGACATGGCGGATCGAAACCCAAATTTCCCGAAAACCATTGTCACGGGTTACGAGACCTGGTGACTGAAGTACGACCCCGACGGAAATCGTCAGAGTATGGAGTGGCGGGGTCCAGGGTCGCCGAAAAGCAAGAAGGTGCGAAGTGAGAAATCCCGCATCAAGACAATGTTCATGGTGTTCTTCGACTCTGAGGGTCTCATCCCTAAATAATTCCTCCCTGAGGGCACCACATTAAATGCCGCTAAGTACGGGGATATACAGAAACGTCTGCTGCAGCGGATCAATCGGGTACGCCCCCAGTGAGCCAAGCAAGGCAACTGGACCCTGCTTCACGTCAATGCCCGGCCACATACTACCTTTCTGGTGCAGCAGTTCCTGGCCAACAGGCGAGTTGTGTCCCTGAATCACCCACTCTACTCCCCAGACTTGTCTCCCCCGGACTTTTTCTTGTTCCCCAAATTGAAATAAGCCCTGAAGGACCACAGGTTTTCGGAAATTTTGGACATCCAACGTAATGCTACGACCCAGCTGAAGGCCATCCTCAAAGACGACTACGCCAGGAGTTTCCAAGACTTGTACAGCCGTTCCCAGATGTGCATTACCGCCTACAGGGATTACTTCGAAGGACATTAACAGCTGTTCCATGTAAGACAACCATCCATTGTAACTATAGACACATTCACCGAACTTTCTGGACAAAGGTTGTATAATAATTTAGTAAGTATTACATGTGACGGTGCAACAGTTTTAATGGGTAAGAAGGAGTAACCGAAGGAGGAATGAATGATAGATAGATTTTCCTCTTTGATAATTTGGCACTGCGCTAATCGCAGACTCAAACTATCAGTTAATGATACTGTTAAATCTGTTTCCGGTACTGAGAGATTGAAATCCTTTATTGACAAGCTTGCGTTGCACAAAGTATGTGGGGAAAATGCTAGATAACTAAAAGAGTGTGTGAGTTAGTTGAATTAAACTAGAACTTGTCGAATTTTAACCACGCGGTGGGTTGCATCAAGTTTTTGAATAGTTTCTGCAGGTTTAAATAACTATGAGGCTTTGGTGAAACATTTTCAATATGCGAACACTAATTACACGAGTGATGCTAAAGAAGGATGTACATATGAAGGATTAGAAAAGAAACTACAACATAATTTATCATAGATTTAGGACTAATATGTGATGCGCTTGAAGAATTGACTGAATTAAGCTTCGATCTACAAGACCTTGATCTTGACTTGTATAAGGCAAATGAAACAATAAAAACTGTAGCACAGGTTTTTAAAGAAAGACAAAACACTCCCGGATCATGCGACAGATATTCTGTAGAGCGGTCAAAATTTGAAGTTTTCATGGAATTGAACTTCATGAAGGAGGTTGTAAAAATGACTCTCCCATCAGTCCAGAAGAAATTTATGAAACTTTGAAAAATTCATAGGAAAATTGATTGCTTGAAAGTGAAAATGCTGAATTAGTACGAGCGGCTAAAATACTTAATATGAAATTATGGCCTGATGATATTGCATCGAAATTAACATTTGGAGATAACGAAATGCGATAGCTGTCTACTAAATTTAAATTAAATGAGAGAGAAATTAGGTGATTTTGTGATTACACTGCTGGCCATTAAAACTGCAACACCAGGAAGGAAAGCAAATAACAAAACTTTACTTTTTGTACGTATACAGCATAGTAGGAAGAAAACATGATTAACTTTGTGGGCAATTTGGGGGTATACAGGGTCCGAAATTAGTACACACAGCTGCCGCCTCTGGCAGCTAAAACGGCTCTAACCCGGTTAGGCATCGAGTCCAACTGGGTTTGGATGACAGATACGGGCAAATCATTCCATGCTGCTTCAAGTCTATGCCAAACTTCATCGATCGTAGTGGCTGGAGATCGGTGGCAGCCCAGTCTCTCAGCAACCCGTGGCCTAGTGTTTTCAATGGGTAAGAGATCTGGTGAACGTGCTGGCCAGGGCAACAGTTGAACACTCTAGGTAAGTCAGGACACGACGGGCACCATGCGATCTTGCATTATCTTGTCGAAAGATGACGTCTCCGAATATAAGGCACAGCCACCGGCCTTAAGATCTCAGAAATGTAACGCTGGCTGTTCATATGACCGACGATGCGAACAAGAGGTGTTCGTGTCATGTACCCAATGGCTGCCCATACCATCATACTAGGTATAGAGCCCGTAGGACGATATCGAATACAAGCGGGCCACGTACGTTCTCCTCGGTGCCTCCTCCAGACACGGAACATGTTCATCATGATTCTTCACGCATAACCGGGATTCGTCGACGTGGTGCCACTCCTGTATCCAGTTTCGTCGTTGGGAGCACCACTGTCGCCGCGCGTCTCATGCTCGTCTCGTGTAAAGGGAAGCCGCAATAATGGTCACCGTGCGGACAGCCCGTGCTGCCCCAGACGTTGTCGCATTGTTCGGACGGATACTTGTGCTGCAAACTAGCCCATTTCCTGACTCAAGGTCCGTGATGTGGCTGCGCGATCCTGCAAGACCGACCTGGCAACATGTCTGTCCTCTCGGGCGTTAGTTGCGGGAGGACGTTGAGATCCTGCATGGCGTTCGGCATGACCCTCCTGAACCCATCGATTCCATATCCGTTGGATTAAGACCAATGCGAGTAGCAATATTGCGGAATCATAAACCGCACTCTCAATAGGCCACGATCCTGTCGGTATCGAATTCCGACACGTGATGGCAGCCGGTTCTCCTTTTTACACGAGGCATAACACGATCTTCTCACAAACAACCAACATTAGAATGCGATTTCCGAATGAGAAACCCGACGTCAACATGAAAGGTGGTGCTCGGCTTCATCTGGGTCACGCCATCGGGAGCCTTTCTTGCTATCGATTGGGGCAAGGAATATTGCTAATGGCCATAAGGTGGAGACAGTAAAGATAGAAAAGTCAGATACAAATATTTTTTGCCGTAGCCATGCTACGTATTATCTTTAAAATTTTAAAATATTTTATACCGTGTAAGCACGTATTGATTACGAGTTTGGGTTATATATATATATATATATATATATATATATATATATATATATATATATATATATATATACACAGTGGCGCCGGAAGAGTCAAATATAGAGGGGGGCAAAGTAAAATAGATTAAAACTTTTACACCTTTATTATTAAAAATACATATATACGGTTATAAAAAATGTACGTTTATGTTATTTTATGTTATTTTATGTTATATTATGCCCTATCACACGTCAACGTGTACGCGTTTCAAATGCATCGGATTCAAGATTCCCTTTCGCGATGAAAAAACATCGTGTAGGGTTGCTTTTGAATCGCAAAAGCAAACGTCTGGAATTGACGTTTAAACACGCTTGCTTACCTGAAATGGCGATTAATCGCTCCTGCGTATATGGAATGACGTTTATCGTGCTTGCGTTAACGAGCGTGAGGTTACAATTTAGTATTCAGTTTTGTTATGCTTTATGCTTTATGATTCTAATATTTTACGAACGCTAGCTAGGTAGAAACAAAAAATTAAATTTTCTAGGGGGGGGGGCAAGTGCCCTCCCTTGCCCCCCCCTTTCCGGCGCCACTGTATATATATATATATATATATATATATATATATATATATATGTATATATATATATATATATATATATATATATATATATTTTAAAAAAGGGAAAGGGAATTAACGAACAAGAACCGCACGAGGCCGTTTCTTATTCTCAGATGCGGCTGGGTCATAGTCGAAGTTTTCTGAAAAGAGTTCGTTATCGATGTTTTCAAAGAAGCTTGTAGCTAATTTTTTACGGTAATTTGGGAGAGTGAGCAGAATTAATTCATTTTGAAGATCAATGTTTCTAAAGTACCATGGTGCGTCAACAATTTGTCTGACAGTTGTGTTTTGGCATACTGTGAGGTGTTTTATGCTGGAAACTGCTGCATATGACCAAGCGTACGTTAAAAGAGGTCTTAAGAAGGATTTGTAGATGAGCAATTTATTTATAATGCATAATTGGCTATTTCGAGCGACTAAGGGATAAAGAGATCTTCTAGGTGCTCGAAATTTAATCCTACTCTGTGGTGTGAGTCTTTTATCAAGATGGACGCCGAGATGTTTAACAGTGTCTGACCAGGGGATAGTAGTGTTTCCTATTTTGATATTAATATTACGATATGATGAGGTATTTTTATGAGTGAACATAACAGCTACGCATTTATCGGTGTTGATTTTCCATTTGTTGAGCCAGGTGGAGATGCGAGTTATGTGTTTGTTAAGAGTGGTAACGAGGTATTTTACATTTTTATTGGTACAGTAAATGGCGGTGTCGTCAGCGAAGATGGCTAGGTTATAATTAATGGTAAATCGTTAATGTATAAGTTGAACAATTGAGTTGATAAAATCGGACCTTGGGGAACTCCACTAAGAATGGGTTTTTTATCTGAAATTATATTATTAATTTTGACTTGTAAGGTTCTATTGCTAAGGTAAGAAATGATTAACCTAGTGATGTGCGGGGGAAAGTTATAGTTGATTGTTTTATGAATTAAACCGGGGATGTAAACTTTATCGAATGCACGTTGAATGTCGAGGAAAAGGGCAGCAGTAGAATTTTTGTTTCATTTGGCTTTGGCTAGGTGTTCAATTATTCTATATACTTGATGGGGAGCCGAAAAAACCAAATTGATATGGGACGATGATATTATTTTCATTAAGGGGGTCATTAATTTCTTTAGTAATAATTTTTTCTGTTAATTTACTGAGGGTGTTGAGTAGGCTAATGGGGCGATAAGTCAGGTGGTTTTCCAGGTTTGTGGATGGGAACAATTATAGAATTTTTCCAACGCGGGGGAAAATGAGAAACCCGGTGCGTAACTTTAATTTTATACAGAGTTTGAAATGCCGTTTCTCCCTCCTGCGTCGTTCCATTGCACGTAAATGCTAATAACTTGCATATCCCAGCATCTTCTTCCTGTCATGCGAATTTAACGTTTGTATCATGCCACCTTCATGGTACTGCAATTTTAAAGGCTATCAGTGTATTTATGAGAAAAACAAATAGTGTCATAAAAGCTATTACTTTTAACAGTTACAATGTCAACAATTCCAGTATCTTCAAGCGAATGCGAGCGAAAGTTTTCAATCGACGAAACTATTTCAGTCCACTTTATTGATTCCAAAAGTGACATGGCCTAATTTGAAAGACTTGTTTAATAGATTCAATGACGCAAATCAAAAACTCTAAGGCGATTTAAGAAAATCAAAAACTCTAAGGCGATTTAAGAAAATCAAAAACTGGGATTTTCGCGTTAGTGGCAAAACTTGTATTAAAAAATATTTAGGAAGAGGGAGAATTCAACCAGTTATTAGCAATAGAAAATGATGATGAAGGCATGCTTGTCTATTGTCAACATTTGGAGGCTCTCCATTCTTAATTCAACCAACGGTTTGAACACGTACTTAACATGAACATATACGATGGGGTTTTCGATCAAACTCAGAAGAAGCTGTAAAATTACAAGAACTAATAGAAGTAACAACGAATGAAGAATTAAAACTTAAATTTAAACACAGCTATCAACAGTTCTGGCTGTAAAAAGAGATGCCGACACTTTACCCTGGATTATGGGCTGTGGTACAGAAATTTTTAATAGCATTTTCTTCATCATATTTAGTGGAACGTGGGTTCAGTGCGATCACAAATCTGTTAACTAAAAACAGAAACCGACTGCAAATTGCTAATCCCGGTGATTTTAGTATGTTGCTGACTAAAACTGAGCCGAATGTAAATTAATTGATTGCTGTGCACCAAGTTCATCCTTCTCATGAGTTTTACTGTTATTTATAATATTTACAAAACAATTATTATCCTTCGTTATCTTAATTTTCCGTGTGTAATGCGAATGTAACTATGGTTGATTTTAATAAATAATTTTATAATTTTAAGCTTCAAGGTGTCTTATTTACAACAACATATTTGTTTACTATGTTCTATATAGGTAGAAAGATATACAGTGGAATCTCGATCTATCGTTTTCCAAGGGACCGATTGAAATGAACGATAAATGCGGGAAAACGATAGATGCGGAAACATAACAAAGCAATATGATCGTTGGGACTGGATAAAATGAACGACACATACGGAAAAACGATGGATCCGAAAACGATCGATCGAGATTCCACTGTATACATAAAAGGCCGAAAATTTGTCATTATATGTCTGTTTGCTTACATAGGAAGGCAAATTTCCAGGGGGGGGGGCGGTTAGTCATTTTTTCTCTGGAAAGGGGGTGGTCGATGAAATAAGTTTGGGAATCCCTGTGCTAGATCATATGCAGATCAAAGAGATTTAGCTGAAGATTTAAGTTTAAGAATGCAGGAAGCTTTTAAAACAGTGAAAGAGAATTTAATTATAGCAGCCCAGAGACAGGAGAGTTTCCGTTTGAAAAATTGTAATGATAAAAATATCAAAGTAGGCGATTTAGTTATGATGTTCACTCCAGCCACTAAGGTTGGACAATCAAAAAAGTTTACTAAATTCAATAGGGGCACATATAGAGTAAAGGAACAAGCTGGTCCTGTTAATTTTAAAATTATTAATATTAATGATCCTAATGATGAACAGACAGTACATGTAGATAGATTAACTTTAATTCCAGATAGAATAATTTTTCCTTCGTTAACAGTTCCAGATGAAACAACTTCCCCTCCCTCTCCTAAAGTAAATGTTAAAAGTCAAGATGAATCTCAGTCTAATTATGTAGATGATCAAGAAACTTTGCCTTTTTCCCCTCCCCTTAGACGTAGACCAAATTATCAATATCTTATGCCAAACTTTTCTACAACCAATAATCTAACCCAAAACAATGTTGTTAGTAACGATTATAATAGACCATCTCTAGAAGATATTGAAATATCTGATGTTAGCTTTCTAGACAATAATAGTGATTTTAGTCATTCTTCAGTGGTTCAGGATACTAGTGTAAATGATAATGTGCAGTCAAATGTTGACTCGAGAGATAATCATTCAACAAACTCCCAAATTGTGACACGCAGTAAAAAGACGAAGTCCACTGCCAAATACACTGCTGGCCACCCAAATTGAAACACCAAGAAAGACAAGAGATATCACAACAAAATTTATTTTGTAGATAACATGTTGACCAAGTATGAAATGATTAAATTTATAGACTTCTGTGAAGTGTGGTTCCTGCCAAAATCAGTAGCCAGAGTAGCCACCATTGTTGGAGATCACCGCTGCCACACGCCTAGGCATTGATTCAAAGAGACTTTGGATGAGTTCTTGGGGTACAGCAGACCAAGCAGCTTCCACACGTTGCCGAAGTTGACCTGCTGTGGCAGCTGGGGATGGAATCTGGGTCAATCGTAGAGCAACCATGGACCACATGTTTTCTATCGGCGAAAGATCCGGAGAGCGAGGCGGCCTGGGAAGCAATTCAATCTGGTGATTGACGAAGAACCGTTGGACAATGCGTGCCACGTGTGGTCGCGCATTGTCCTGTTCAGATATGGCTCTGTGCAAGCCCTGAAGGTAAGGAAGGACAACTGGCTCCAACACCTCGGAGATGTAGCGCTGGCTGTTTAAAGTACCGGCAATGCGTACTAGAGGTGTGCGAGAGTGATATCCAATACCGCCCCATACCATAATACCCGGTGCAGGACCAGTGTGGCGGTGCATAACGCAGCTGTTCAGCATCCTCTCTTCACGGTGTCTCCAGACTCGAATGTGACCATCGTGGTGTTGCAGACAGAAGCGTGACTCGTCAGTAAAGACAATTTCATTCCATTCTGCCGTCCACATCCTTCCGTCATCGCACCATTGGCGGCGGAGACGTCTGTGGTTCTGCGTCAAGGGTAGACAAAGCAATGGACGTCTTGCGGACAGACCACTCTGCTGTAAACGGCGTCGAATGGTACGCGCAGACACTGGATGATGCGTTACAGACTGCATGTGCTGTGCTATGGTTCGTGATGTGACTGAGCGATCCGTCACTGCCATGCGCACAATTTGCCTGTCATCACGTGAAGTGGTGCGCTGAGGTGGATACGATCGAACACGCCGGTCCGTCGTACCCTCCTGCATCCAACGATCACATATCCGCATTACAGTTGTTTGGTTTCGTCCAACACGACTACCGATTTCCCTGAAAGATAATCCACAATCTCGGTAGGCCACTATCCTTCCTCTGTCGAACTCGGATACTTGATCAAAAGATGATCGCTGTTTTCGACGAGGCATAATTGATCGTTTTTTTTTGAAAAAACAAGAAAAAAAATTGCGGAACTTGAAATCGTCGAAATCTCCAAGCCTTAAATAGCGCTTTGATGTGGCGCCACAGGCGCGCGTGATGTGCGTCTGCGCTGAAATTCAAATCATTTGCAAATCTCAACTCCGCTAATGCATGTTGTAAATTTTATGTTATTTCCATGTTTCCTTCAGGGTGTTGCATTTACAGTGGCCAACAGTGTACTACTACAATTTAAGGCCCAGGGACAGTAATGGGTTCGTGAAGAAGATTAGCAAAAAATGAAAATGTATTTTTTTTTATCGATTATACCTTGTATGTGTAGAATATTTTTTGCTGTTTGATAATTACGCTTCACATTATGAGTACAATGTGTTGTTAATTTACATTTTCATATATGAAATTTTTGTTTGTTTATATATATATGCTATTTTTTTTTATAAATATTTGTAACATTTCGTTGGTGCAAAGCTACATATTACGAGGGAGAATCCTCGTGGCTGCCATGTCATGGATCCTTCACAAAACCTTTCAACAAGGACACAAGGACTCTCATGGCGAACCGCTTTAGCCTTCACTGTATCACGGCTCCCACTCTAGTCAAGTCCTTTTACCAATATTCATCTTCATGATTCATTTCAATTATTGTTATTAATGGATAACTGTTCTCATCTCCACATCTTTCACCTGGCCAGGAGTAGAAAGATCCGCTGGCGGGGACATCTACGGGAGTGTGCAGACGAGAAATGTTCATCCAGTTTCAACAGTATTTAATACCGTCATCAGCCTTCACACCTTATAACAGTTCATTGACATTTACCTGCAGCTGCAATTTATCACGTCAGAGAGTGGGGTTCCGGAGTGCTATGAATGATCATTGGTTCAGTCACATCGACTGAAGTCTACGACCAAAAGAACTCTCTTACGTGATATCGAACACTATTGATCACAGTGTTCTTGTTTTACTGTGCCAATGATTCCTATGCGAAAGACTTTGCAACTATTGAGTGATAGCAAAGAGTATCCTCTATATTAGAAGTTTATTTACATTTTCTATTGTGGTTAGGTAGTGTGCTTATGGCTTGGTCCATCATAGGATCATGAAAATTTTGTGATCAAGGTACTACAGTGTGTCAAGCGTCTTCCGTATATCAATGTAATTGATGATAGTTTTGTAATTTTATGATTCTTCATGTTTATAAGTTTTTTTGTAGTGATTTTATGTTTCGGCTCAGCGTACAATCACGAATTATTTTGTAGCCAAACCAATTTCCTTTTGTTGTTTTTGTTCTTTGTGTACTCAAGTGGTACTGTGTAACACCTGTTGGTTCCTCGACAAGTTTTCTTTCATATTTATTTATACAAGGGTTATTCTTATTTATAGTAAGATCATATGTGGTTCTGAATAAATCCATAAAATTTTTTGTGACAAAAAAATTTTTTCCATCAGGGGGAAATATAATGTTGTGCTGATATTTACAATCCTGAACAGATTCCAATCCAACATGACACTCCAGCAAATTTAATTATGTGTGAGATGTTTAATTTTATATTGTTAATAATTATAATAATATAGGTGGCTTAGTATTTTCTTTATTGGCTGATGAACCTTAAATTTTTTTAATAATAAAATCTAATACCTTTGTTTAAAACTTTTCCATTTTCTAATCAATCTTATTTCTCTTCTTCATTCTGGTATCCCACGGTAATACGATACAAAATAGTTGCGCCATTTCGTTCAAGAAGCAAATGTCATCAACCCAGGGATGGAAAACAGATATTGACATCTTTATGACTCCCCAAACATCGCAATTTTATCATTGTTTCTCAGAAAGTCTACCCCACACATCGAAATTACCGCCCAGACCTTTTCCGAGAATTTTCCCCGTCAGTTTGTTTACGTCTCGCCGCGGAAAGATACCGCGAAATCAACCAATGAGAAGCCAGGAAGAGAAGGTCTATTTTTCACGCGGAACAACAAAAGAGGCAAAGTGGCTGAGAAGATCCCAACGAACAAAAAGTTTCGGTTTAAATTCGAAAGGAGGAGACAGAGGATGAAGATTCCATCTTGAGAGTCCCAGCGACGGTCTGAGGAGATGAGAATCCTGTTCCATTCAGCGGCAGCTATGGAGAGCAACATTCGCCTATAAATTTCCCCCCTTTTTTGGACATGTCCTATTCCCGAATTCTAAATCTTTTGACTTTCCTATTATGCCTTTGTTTCTAGATTTCTATTTCTCTTTTTTTTTTTCGACTGCAGTCATTTCGGTAAAGTACAATTTTAATTCTGATTTTCGTTTTCCTTTTATTTTTGAGTTAACTAAAGTAATTTTTTTATAAGATCTTAATGGGTTCATTAGCCACCTAAATCAAATTTAATATTAATCTATTTTTATTGTGATGTGTAATACGAGAATTGTTTTATGTGATTATTTTTTTATCATGGAATTGTGCCTTGTATGACAGCTGTTTAGTTATAAATAAAATCTTAATTTATGTTAAAATATAAATAAACTTTTGTAATTATTACCCTTAAATTTGTGTCTCGTCCTTTCTTTAAAAGCGTAAGCTTAATGACTTTTATTTTGTTTAAATTTCCCTTTTCAGAGTAAAGTTCAGTTTCTCTTTCAGCTGTCGTTTTTCCCTTATAGAATCTGTTGTGGATTATTGCGGTAATATTTTAAACTCTTAACTTTTGAGGTAATCACAACGCGCCTCACCTTAAATACAATTAAATTTACTCCCTAATATTTAAACTCTAATTAAACTTAATTGAATTAATATATGTCATGATAAATTAAGTTAAACATTCTCTAATGTCTGAATAAGAACAGGCATAACAGTGATAAAATGACAAAAAACTTAGATTCCACTGTCAAAATAGCGTGGCCCATCATGGGATAACGAATTGTTACACTGTCCCTGTATTGGGCCAGCCCGTGTAATGGTACAAATTATTTTTTCGGAAATGTCAATATTTGCAACAACATACCAGCTGTGACAAGTAAAGCGGTACATCACCGGCAACAATAACTACAATTTTTAAGTCAATTTAATTTTAGATGTTAAGTTAATAAATTTATATTTCAGTTATATTTCAGTTTTTATATATTTAGTGTAGTTGTACTGTAGTTATAAAATGAATAAACCGGTTTTAAAATATACATCACGTTTTTAGTTCCTTTTCTTTCCAATTTTATGATATTGTAGAATTGAATTATGTCCCATAACAGATTAAATAGATGGCCCATTAATGTTGTGATGGGCGATATTGATGGCCCATTATTGGGTGGCCCATTATGGGTACATCGGATAAAATAATGGCGCATTATAGGTGCATCAGGTTGGTTATTACTTATCTAATATATAAAAATGAATGTTTGTCTCTCTGTAATTGTATAGAAATCCACAGTTTAGGAGCAAAGATGGTGAAATTTTACATACAGGCGTCTTTAAAAACAGCCGAGGGTCTGAAGAACTTCAAAAATCAAAATTAATTACCGTTGATTTTTATTAATAAAAAACCAACAATTTTGAAACTAAATATAAGCTGTTACACTTTGTGGAATCACCCCTCTGAATATGGCGTCCACGTTAGGGTTAGCTGGCAAACAGCGAGCGAAAAGATAAAAATAAATAAAATCAAAAAGTTTCAAGTTATATATATTAAACCAGAATAATAAATGAAAATAATAATCTTTCAAGTCAGATTTTATATTCTAAAATAAATCGGATCCAACGGCATATTGACACTATCACACGCGATGGAAAATTCGAATCAACCACGCTAAGTGTCACGAGATCTTTTTTAATCGCTAATTCAACCCCTTCGCTTATGCCTTTGAGTCTATTGAAGAGTTAAAGACTAAGCTTCTATCCTGCTAACTTATTTCTGACTTAAAACTCCTCTTACTTAAAACTCCTCTTACTTACTCCTCTGACTTAAAACTCCTATTATTATTACTATCTTTATATTGTAACGTTAACTTCATGCGCGAGCATTATTTTCTTATGCTTTTTTTATTATTATCTTTATAATAGCTTTATTTTCATATGGTTTTAAACAACTATCGTTTTTATTCATATTATGTTGGTTTTTTATTAATTAAAAATTAAGGGTAATTAATTTCGATTCCGGAAGTTCTTATCTTTATTTTCATATGCTTTTTCATTTACGAATTATTCAAATGTTGGTTAAAAAACTTTTGCGTAATTTATACATTTGTGTGTGTTTAATTATTGAAATTAATAAATTTATATTTCTGGAGAGGATTTTTCAGTTTTTAGTGGTACTATGATGAAAGGCTGAATATACCAAAATTCTGAGGAGTTTATTATGGAGAGAAAAGGAATTTAATATGTAGAGGATGTTTATAGGAGTTAAATGTGGAGAGGAGTTGAATGGTTTGCAGCCCTCAATCAAACACTTCATTTTTTAAGAGGCAACGCTGCAGTCATATCATTGTTCTATTGGAAATTTCTGCTGAACCTGTAATTGCAGCTTCTTTTTTTCCCCCAATGATGAAAGGCTAATTCTAGCTGAATTCTGAAGAGTTTATTATAAATTTATATATTTATAGATTTCACAAGGTTTTTTTCTGTTATTTATACTGTGCTTAGTTTTAAATTAATTTTGGTTAACAAACATTAGAGAATTTGACATTTTTACTTTTCAGATTTTAGTATTACAATGATGAAAGGCTCAAATTCTGAGACGTGTATAACATTCCACATATATTTTTTATGTTATTTATACTGTGTTTATTTTTAAATTTATTTTGGTTAACAACAAAAATTCTTAAAATCCCGGGCATCGCCGGGTACTTCAGCTAGTGTATATATATATTTTTATGAATGCAGCCAGTGCGCTCCAATTGCTACTACAGATGTAAGACAGTTAGTAAAATGGCAGGTTAACATTTGGACCAGTTTGCTTTATCTATAGCTGTGAAAATTCAGATTTACTTCAATTTTTCTCTTAACCGACCCATTACTGGTGCGTTCACCTTATATTCTCTTAAACCTTGCGAAATATTGAAGAAAAGTGTTAAAATGCCTGTTACATACAACTGATATGAGAAATCTGATAAATAAACTTAAATTATTTAACTCAAAATGAAGGTATCATCAAAAAAGCACATGCAAACGCATAGGAACGGCTTCCGTTTTCTGCCCCTCGATAATCACATGATCTATAGCAGAAGAAAACCCACATAGACAGTGACGTTGGGAATTTTCGCCTTATGCGTAATCGCTTCTATAGTAGTATATTTATACTCACTAGTGGCAACGGTATTGCTTACGCTTGTTGTTTATGTTGCTGTGTGCTTGAAGCTACAGATCTGTAGCTTCATGGTGCTTTCAATTATCTGTAATCAAAATAATTAAATGAGAAAAACCGTTGGCGACAAAATTTCGCAGGTTTTAGAATAGATCATGTATTGAAATAACATTAATCTAGAGGCTAAAAAAACAAAAACAGCATTCAAGTAAGTTTAATTTACAGGTTGTTTATTCTGTATTGTATGACAGAACTGTTCTGTTATGAAGTTGAAAATGATCTATATGATTTCTACATTTTACGCTATTTCTTTGTGAGTGAAGCTAAATGTTAATACAATACGTATACCTTTTGAATCGTTAATACTTCATTCAGCTTTGGTATGTTATTTTCAGCTATTTTGTAGATTATTACTTTCTGGTCGATGTTGGTGTGTTATTAAAATATATACACTCAGCGATTTCAAAAGATTCCTAAAAGTTGCCAATCAGATTTCTCTGATAATTTTATTTACAATTTTTATCCAGAATGTATAATTGGTAAAACTGGATAAGACGGTCAGATTTGGCGAAATTTGGCACGATTACTTTTTCACCAACTGCTTGGCGCGTTTTAGTACTTGCTGTAAAGAAAAACTCGCCAACGGCTTAGAGCGTTTTAAGGTTTGTTGCAAATCAAAAACAAATATGTAAACAAACCTAGGAACAGTTGTCCCCAACTGCGAAATGTAAACAAAAATATCAGTGGCGACCAAGAAAGAACAAATAAGTTGGAAAACAAACTTCCTGCTAGCTTTACGAAACTTGTAAGTGCACACGGGATCTTCACTTCGCTCTGATACCCTTGCTCCACTTCGCTACGCTCCGTTACGAATCCGTCCAAAAACATTACAGAAAAGCTGCTGGCTGTAGTACAGTACCACAAAGCTTCTGCTGGCTGTAGTGGTCAGTAAAACAAAGCTTACACTGGCTGTACGAATTCGTAGGCGTAAACGGCAGTTCTCCATACAAAACCTATTACACACCTGTTTCCACTAAAATCCAGCTTAAACAACAACCTCAGTTCAATCATGTTACTCATTTTACCACAAACTACACTGTAAAATACACAAAAGAACATTTAACTTCAAGCGGCTCATTTAAAGGCAACTGCCCAGTTATCAAAAACTGAAACGCATAAACACAACAAACATGTTATGAAATCTAACAACAAATACAATAAGAAACCATTAAGCCTACATCGTGACAGCACTCTATGAACCACCTTCATCTCCCCTAATCATTCAAGATCAACCAAGAACTTAAAATTAATATTATTAGAAGCCCTTGCACTCAATAAACGAACACAGAACAAAAACACACACAAATAACATCAAATAATGCACAAAATTTAAACTCACCTGTATAATCCACCATTTGACCTCACACACCGCATTCAAAATTGTTCAACTTAAGAAGAATCTTCTAATTGGTCAAAATCACGTGATACATCCGTCACGAAATAATTACATTATAAATACGTCACAAATTTACAGGAGAAACAACAATGGCGCCATAATCACCTCAGCTCGGCAACCAAAAAATTTCGCTAAATTGGCGAAAAATATATCTGATCGTCTTATACAGTCTAGCTGTATAGGTATATCATCATTCAAGTCAGACATAACGTGTTTAGCAATTTTCCTGATTATGAGTTATACAAATGTTTTTAAACTGTTAATAATTGCGGTGAAAGATAAAATATACGAGAAACAGATCCATATCCCGTATCATTCAACGAGAAGTTGTCACATTCCTCCAAGTGAAGTTCTCATTCAGGAAAATACTATTTCCTACTATTTTAAAACTTTTAGCCTGACAATCGACATTTTATATGAAAACTCAATGATAGGTAGCTAATAAACAACATAAGATTATTTGGATGAAAAAATATTGAATACAGCATTTGTCTGGATTAAATAATAAAAACAGCTTAAATATTTCCAAAGTGTCCAAAATGTATCAATCGGTTTCTAAAAGTAGATCAAATTTTTTTTTTTAATTTGTCATAGGATAGTGTAGAAACAATGTATTCAAAATATAAGAATTTTATTTTCATAAAAAATCTTAAAAGCTATAAAATAAACATGTAAATTCTTGATAGACACATAAAAATACCAACATAGTAAAAAAATAAATAAAGTATATAAAATTTAAAAGTTTGTAGCAAGATAATTTCAGCGCATATAGAAGAATAAAAAAAGAAATTTGACAATAGTATTTACAGGTGAATTTTTAAAACAGAAATTAAAATTTAAAATATTTTCAAAGTAAAAAATCAATTTATAAAAGTAATAACGAGATATGAATAACAGGGGTAAGCTCTCATCTTCCTGATTGTATTCCTTGAAAAGAAAGAATTAAAAAGATTTTTCATTCACTGAACTTTTAATTTTTTATCTGAAGGTAATTTCTAATGTCATTGGCTAAAAATATCTAAATGAACAACATTCAGATTAGAATTGTTAAAAGTGAAAAAAAAACCAAGTGATATTTCTGAGATATAATCACTGACATTTGTTGGTGTAATCGTGAAGCTTAGCTGGATCAGGATTGCAGAGTATTTAGCCATTAAACTGAATAATAAAAACATTTCTTATATAGATTACATCTCAATTGTAGCAGAACATAAATAAAGGAACCACTTATATAATTGCTGAATTCAAGGCTATAATAAATTCAGTATTTTCCCCAACATTCATGTGTTTTGTGTTTTTTTAAATTTAATTTCATGTTTAAAAATATTAATAATGTTAAAACATCCAATCTTATCGAGGATAACAAACCAATACTTATGTGCTTTATATTTTAAAAATTTATAATGAAATTGATATGCACGGTTAATTTCATGGGAAACTTAAAAGAGAGGACTATTTAAATAATTAATTTTTCCATATTAATTATGAATTGGTACTAAATTTGGTGAGTTTTTACAGCTTGGCACCATGTGCAGTAATCTTCAGTTAAGGCATTGCTTTCTTGTATTATTCCTCTATCAGAAATTTTTTTTATTTATGATGGCATTCGAAAACATTTTTTATATTATGTTATTTGTTCCTGTATTCATTCAGTGGTAACATTTTTTATGACAAGAGTTAATAATATTCATGCTCATCTTTCATTGTAACAAAGATAACAACAAGATCATGAAATGTAATAGTCCTAAATATTCATAATTTTTCGTACATCATTCATTATAATGTTCTTGTTTAAAGTTTTAAATGAATGTATTTCAAAGAGGATGATTTAAAAGTAATACTTGATATTTAAAATTCAAATTCTTATTAAAGCAGAAATATATTATTTAACTCTTTAAAACTATGCAATTATTGATATATTTCATATAAAAATGTTTTATTTTCTCTGCATCATGCATTCTAAGAATTCTTTATAAGAAACATTTTAAGATTTACAAAATTTGTTTAAACTGATATTTATGACAGCCTTGATATGGTTTTTCAAAAATTTTTATTGTAAAAATTTTACTTGGGTCAAATTTTAGTTGTCTGCTCTCTTGTGTGCATATTCTTTATACTCAATAGAGTATGTTGTACTGGCAAAATTTATAACTGTGTTCTTCAAGTTTATGTCTAGGATAATTTTTTAATATATATGTGACAAAATTGAAAGTGGTTCAGTGGTAAATTCAAACAATAATCAATTAATAAAATACACAGCTAAACATCACAAACAATTTTAATAACACATAAAATAAATGTTGAACATAAGGGTTAAAAACCCAATCAAAGAGACAAGCATCAAGCTCATTTGAAATAGTACCTATCGTCCCATATGAAAATCTTATTCTATCTAGTTTGAATCATAATCTAAACCTAATATATTTGAGGTAGAGAGGGTACGAGATTATTTCAGTCAAGCAGGGCCACCAAACATTGTCTTTAATCATTTAAGCACAGTAGCACTACCATACTGAAACTTTCGCAACATAGTTTCAGTTCTTAAGATCAGTGTTAGCCAAATTGATGTTTCTTATATTAGGATTTATGTATCCTATCCCCAAAGTTATCTTAAAAGATAACTTTGCCTCTAAGATGAAAATATAGGCTAGTAAGTTTTCATTTTGCATGAGAGAAATTTACATAAACATTCTGTATAAGTTCTTTTATAAAAGTGTTTGAAAAAATTTTCTGAATAGAAGTCGATGATTTATCAGAAGATATTTCTTTCCTTTGCAGTCATTTTGATAGCTTGGCATTTCATGTTGAAGATTCTTACTAACTATCAGTTTAATTGACAGTGAGTTAAATATAACTTTGTTTGAAACATTTACAGGAATCTGTTAAAAAAAAATTTTTTTTTTTGAGATTTAATGTGACTTCTACATTTTAATATTTAAAACTTTGGAAATGTCTACATTAACTTAATAACAGAGTATAACAGTAAATTATTTTGCACAGGAAAATTCAACATTTGAGTTCTTTTCATGCTTTTGATCTTGGCCAACCTTAGTCATTGCGGGGCCTAATTGCAGAAATTTTGGCGTGGGGACTCCAAAATTCTAATGTACGATAAAGGATAAATATTTCATTTGAAGTATGAAACACAAAAATAGAAAGGAAGTAATATTACCTTTTTTATGTACATTTATAAGAAAAGAAAACTATGAAGTAGCTAGACTACATATATTTTATTCACAGATCTAAGTTATTTACAATCAAATATTGCTAGATTTTTTATTAGCAAGATCATTTATATATTGACGTAATTTTTATTTCCTAGTTTCTACATGCTCTATAGACAGTATTACAAGGCTGTTGAGTCTCTCCTTCCATATTGTTGGCCTTAGGTATGTTTTAATTGATTTTTATCTAGAAAAGCTTTTTTTACTGAACTGAAATGTTAAAATGTGTTTAGTACAATTAAAAGTGAACATGATAAATCAGTGGTCATTAATTTTGGGCAATGTCATTGATATTATAGGACACTAAAAAAATAAACCAGTGACTAAGAGAAATATATTCTAGAGTAATGCATACAGTAGATAATGATTATAGAATAATTATTCTAGTATAAATTTATTTTTATCAAATAAAATATACAATACATTTATAGCTTAACGGTATAGAAGACTAATGAATTTACCTGGAATTTACAAAACAACTTTTCTTCTTTTAGCATCCCTATAATCATCAATATTTGTGAAAAAGTGCAATTTTGAAGCATTGTATCATTCAATTGACAATATTGCAAGTAAAGATAACCTTTCTTGTTACATAATAGTTCTCGAATAAGTCTTGATTAACTTCAACTTTGAGAATGATTATTCAGCACTAGCTACAGATACTGGAATATTCAAAATAATGTTCATAACCATGTAGATGTTTAGATAAACATGGTCAATACTGTTCTCAATGAGACCTTCCTGAAGTTGCTAGCAACTTTGACGAATTTCTTTATCAGAATTTTCCTTTAATCTATTTATGTCATGAATAAACTCAAAATTTTGTTCATATTTCTTCACCTCTGAAAACCTTGAAGTACAGCCCTGTGAAATTACGTCAATAATCATCTAAAAATACTGTTTTGAAAATGTCTTCTGGATTTTCACTCCTATCATCTGGTATTTCATAATAAAAATAATTTTTTTATTTCTTCCTCCTCTGAATTTCCTTAAATTTTTTAAAACATTAAGTTCTTCAGAAATTTCATTTACTGGGATCATAGCTGACACCATTCCACAGTTTCTGTCCTCTGCTATCCAAGTGATAAACTGTTCAACGTGTTTTACAGCTGAAAGCAGCTCCATGTCTTCTCCTTGCCATACCTTACTTATAAAGTTAATTTTTACCAATATATTATACCATGTAACTACTAAAACGAAGAATTCGTATAATAAAATTTAATTCATTAATGTTTAAAAAATATGCATGTAAATATGTACTTTCCTTCATTTCACACACGCAACGCCCTATGTGCTGCCTATTTCACCTCTAAGTAGAGTCACCACTGAAAGGAGGCTTCCAAGATGTTAAAAACCGAGGCCAAACAAAAGGGCATTGATCATTTCTTGAGAAATCAGATAATTCCGAATAATGTCTAGTTCGTCCTTGGAAATGTAACATGTCCTGAGCATTGTAGCAAAAAAAATTTAAAAAAAGGGTAAAAGATTAAATTGCAGGAAGAAGGCACTGACAGTCAAAAAATCAACAGAAATTTTCAATTAGTTCTCCATGCAGCATAATTGCAAGATTCTGTAGCAGTAGTAAAATCAAAATATAACATACAAGAACAAAAAAAAAATCCAATTAAACCAAGGTAAACAACTGTTCTCTGCATCAGGAGGGCTAACCGTGTAGGTTACCTCAAGGAGGAACTTTCTGAATAAGTTGTAGGTCTAGCCAAGTACATCCAAAGGCTCCGAGATCCCCACATTGAAAACAGAAAATAAAAAATATTAGAAATTACAACACAGCAGTACACAAAAGAACAGAACAGAAGGAACAAACTCACTGTACTTTGATAATTTGAGAAGTGATGGTTGAAGGGAAGAACCGGCTATTTATCCTTAAAAATTGCAGCAGAACTACAGTGCTACTTTCCTAATTGATATGCAAAGAAAAAAGGAAAATCCTGACTTTTAACTGGCCTTAAAATATAACCGATTGTAAATACCGGTTTTAAAAAAAATTTTAGATTACCAAAGTTTTTAGGGAAATTATTCTTGTGTAGGTTTTTCCCAAAAATATTACATACTTCCAAGAAATCATTACTGCTATTGATAATGTTTTTTATTCTATATAGTTGTGAGATAAAGATATTATAATAAATTTTATAGTTTAAATTGCAATGGAAAATAGTAAACACAATAATTCAAAATTTCTACCTATTAAAGATTGTGGGAGATTGTTGCTTTTAAGTATGAAAAAATGTTAAAGAATCTAATTTGTAACTACAATTTTTACAGTTATAACTGGGTAATATTTCTAATACTGATTGCATTTGTCAACTTGAGGAGTATAGTGAATTTGTTGATCTGGCTTTGGGATAGATTGAGACTGGGAATCTAAATATTCGTAAGGATCTCTTAGATTAAAAGATCTTCTAAGAAAGGGCTCAAAATTTAGGGTAAAAGATAAAGTTAACTTAAAGCAAATTATATGTTCCCTTAATAAAGATTTAGATTATTTCATTGTAAAGTTAGCCAGAAAATACAATTGGCCTGACGAAGGTTTCCAGACGTGGAAGGTTAATATTTCAAAAGAAATTAAAAAGGATTACCAAGAGGATAATATAAAAGCATTCAATGCTATTTTCTAAACAATGATCTACATACTAAAATTAAAGAGCTAAAAATTAAGTTGATAAGAAGAGTTGGTCATAAGGCTGGCTGCCAATAAGAATAATTTCCCTAAAATGTTTGGTAATCTAAAATTATTAAAAAATTGGTATTTAGACTCGGGTATACTTTAAGGTCAGTTAAAAGTCGGGTTTTTTCCTTTTTTTTTTTTTTCAAGACCAATTTTTTTGCATATCAATTAGTAAGTGGCACTGTAGTTCTACTGCAGTGCTGCAATTTTTAAGGATAAATATCTGGTTCTTCCCTTTAACCGTCACTTCTCAAATTATTGGGGTAAGGTGAGTTAGCTCATTCTATTCTGTTCTTTTGTGTACTGTTCTGGTGTGATTTCTAATACTTTTGACTTTCTTTTTTCAAAGTGGGAACCTTGGGGCCTTGGGATGTTTTTTGGCTAGACCTACATCCTATTCAAAAAATTTCCCCTTGAGGTAACCGACTTCGTTAGGCCTCCTTATGAACAGACCGGTCAATTACCTTGATTTAATTGGATTTTTTTTTTTTGGGGGGGGGTTGTTTAATCTTATATTTTGATTCTATTATTGTATTCATAGGTATATATGCAGTTGTGTTCAGAACTTAATGCAAATTTATGTTGGTATATTCATGTTGTCATGTGGCATTTTCTTGCATCTCATTTTACCCTTTTTATATCTCCTGACCTACTTTTAAGTGATTATTTTGTTGTTAACCTGAAAATGGCTTTGAATTTTATCAAAATATTTTATATAAAACATGAAGTTTATAGATAAAATTAATGAAATTTGAATAAAATTGCTTTAAAATATTTTATAAAATGTTTGGACGAGTATATCGATGTATGTGCCGATATAGTTATAGATGTCAAAGGATCACCTCCTCCTTTGGCACCTGTTATTAAAGTAGGCTTGTACGCAGAACTTCTCTTAATTTTTCTTCCAGTGAGGCAGATAATAATCAGCCTTTTGTAGTCTCTAATCCAATCACAAATGTTATTGATTGTAACTCTCTACCTCAAGGAATGTCTAGTTATTTTCTAAAAGTTCCAAATGCTCTTAATGCAAACCCTATGCCTCAGATGTTTTTAGGATTTTTTGCATTCTGGTATAAGCTCAGCAATCTATTGTTAACTCCCCTGTATCAGTATGTAAATATTTTATACTCCAGAGGGAATTTTTATAAAAGAATTTTGCCATACAATTTAAATTGAAAGTAACAATAGCTTATTTGCTAGGCAATATCTTTATCATTTTGTCACATTTGCTCAGAATAAAAATAATAAATGTTTTTCCAGTATCCTCACCTGAACTTAAATGTACAAAATAAAGAAAAATTATTTTTTCTTATCCCAGGACAGGAAAAATAGTTTATGATGAGTGATTTATTTTAAAAAAACTATAAAGATGTTTGTATATGACCTAAACAGTTTAAATTTCATCATATAGGGAATTTTATATGATTGTAGAATATGGTTTTTAATTTACCTGTCCCTAAAAAAATTTAATTTGTATGAGTATCACTATTTTGTATACTATGCATATATATGTTTCATTAATCACTGTTTTGTTAAATATGGTATTAAACTTTTGCAGTTTCTCTCAGTGCATACATTTATGACTGAAGAATAAAATATTCCATACTCATCATTGAAAATGATTTTAATTAACAATTGCTTTTTTCTTTATCTCACTGTATATGAGGAGAATGGTGTAATTTTCTCTAAGAAGTGTTATAATAGGTATAACTTAACCTTCATCTGATTTCTTGTAGCACTGAACTGTATTGTAGAGTTCAGACCTAAATATTTCCAGTCTATGAGGATGTCTTGAAATCATTTGATTTGATACACAAAATGAAAAACATTATGAAATTACCCTATCCTTTCAGAACAAAATGATTTTCCAATATTCTCTGAATCACAATCGTTTTATTTATTTTATTATCCATTGTAAATATAATTCAAGATAATCATTGTAATTCGAATTATTCTTAATTTTTAATTTTAATTCTTAGCTTTTTTTATATTTATAGCAAAACTATTTTATTATTATCAACAAGTTTGATGAGTATTTAAAAGACAATATAAGTCAATTCACATTTTCGGTGCCAGTGTACATTTTTATAGGAATAGATCATTTTTATATGGCATTTTTATAGAAATACTAGCTGAAGTACCCGGCATTGCCCGGGATTTTAACAATATTTGTTAACCAAAATCAACACAGTAACATAGAAAACATAGATAACATAGAAAAACAACATAAATAACATAGAAAAAGTATATGTGAAATGTTATACACATCTCAGAATTCAGGAATTTCAGCCTTTCATCATTGAAGCACTAAAATCTGAAAAGTAAAAATGTCAAATTGTGTAATGTTTGCTAACCAAAATTAATTTAAAACTAAACACGTTTTAAATAACATAGAAAAAACATGTAAAATCTTATACACATGAATAAAATGAAAACCCAATAAAAAATATATATAATTATAATAAACTCCTCAGAATTCAGCTAGATTTAGCCTTTTATCATTTGGGCAAAAAAAGAAGCTGAAATTACAGGTTTAGCTGAAATTTCCAATAGAACCATGATATGACTCTAGCGTTGCCTCTTAAAAAATGAAGTGTTTGATTGAGGGCTGCAAACCATTCAACTCCTCTCCCCATTAAACTCCTATAAACATCCTCTACATATTAAATTCCTTTTCTCTCCATAATAAACTCCTCAGAATTTTGGTAGATTCAGCCTTTTATCATAGTACCACTAAAACCTGAAACATCCTCTCCAGAAATATAAATTTATTAATTACAATAATTAAACTCACGCAAATGTATGAATTACATAAGTTTTTTAACCAACATTTGAATAATTCGTAAATGAAAAAGCATATGAAAATAAAGATAATAAGAACTTCCGGAATCGAAATTAATTACCCTTAATTTTTAATTAATAAAAAACCAACATAATATGAATAAAAACGATAGTTGTTTAAAACCATATGAAAATAAAGCTATTATAAAGATAATAATAAAAAAAGCATAAGAAAATAATGCTCGCGCATGAAGTTAACGTTACAATATAAAGATAGTAATAATAATATAAACCGCGTGCATAAAATATTTAGCTTTTCAAGCGAAATTAATTAATTTTTAGAAAAAAACTACTTTTAATCGAGAAATTAAATACATTGCACAAAATTTTGATTTTACCAACTTTCTACCCTACAATTTACACCCTACTTCTTTGAAGCTGGGTGTTGAAATATCCTCTTTGAAAAATTTACACCCTACTTCTTTTAAATAGGGTGTAAATATAAAGTTTTAACAGCGAATTGAATGCCAGTTAAAAATTATTGTTGTTTAAAATCATATGAAAATTACGCTATTATAAAGACAAAAAAAAGCATAGGAAAATAATGCGTGCGCATGAAGTTAACGTTACGATATAAAAATAGTAACAATAATATGTATATATAAAACAGTTCCGTGACTGACTGACTGATATACAACGTACAGACCAAACCGCGGGAAATAAAAGGGCTGAAATTTTGCATGCCGATTCTTCTTATAGTGTAAGAGTGCACTTAGAAAGATTTTTGAAAAATTCTTAGATTTTTTTAAAATAAAATTTTTGAGTTGTTTTAGTAACTTTTTTTAAGTTTGCATTTAAAATAATAATAATTTGAGGGTTATAAAATTCATATGACGAAAAAGATCATAAAAATTCCTTTAATATGAAATCTTTTTCGAATCTTTACCGCCATTTTATGATTTTTTGTGAATTTTTAAAGATTAATTTTTAGAATTTAACCTTTTACATGCCACACTATGATCAAGGAATAAAGTACCATATTTTGCTGCGTAACTTTGGTCGATAACTTCCAGGAAGTCGGTCCAACAGGTGTACTCCACTCATTCCTTTATTATATAATTTTATAATGTAAGATTAAGGAAAATCGACTTTTATTTTAGCTCGGACATATCTTTTTGCTCTTCCTAATGGTTCGTGAGTGATAAAATTTGATGTAATAGTTACAACAAAACTATCGTTCCAATGGCACATATAAACTTCTCCATCGCATCGGTAATCAAACTCTCCACGTTGAAATTTCGATATTTCTTTTGCTGTTTTAAGAGAACATTGTCCCGTTCTGGAATCTCGCACTGTGCCGGTTGCCTTAAAGCCTTTGTTAGATAAATCTGTCAGCAGACTGTACGATGTAAAAAAAGTTATCGAAAAATATTTTGCGTTTCTCTGGATTGTCAATAAAAGATAATAGTTCGGAGACAACTTTTGATCCAAGTGGCAAATTTTCATTTTTCGAACTTTTTCTACCGTAGATAGACATAGCATAAGGATAACCATTTGCTGAGCAGATCATCCAAACTTTGAAACCAAAGCGAATTGGCTTTCCACGTATGAACACCTTAGCCGAACGATGCCCATAACACGGAACCATGGATTCATCGATACTCATATTTTCATGAAAAAATCCAAATTGACGAAAATTTTTTCCAACCTCTTTATAAAAGGGAGAAATTTTTCCTAATTTATCGCCTGGTTCCAATTTACTATTATCAACAATGTGGAAATACTTTTTTAACATCCGAAATTTATTTCTGGGCATTGTATTGTTAACAATTAGGATATGCAAATCTTCCTGAGAGCTCCAATATGTATTTTCATCAGGTACTGAGTGGTAGCCACTAAACAACAGTAATCCAAGAAACTGCCGAATGTCATTTGCGTCGACGTCTAAAGAGTCTCATTTTTGTAGGGCGTACAGCTTTGTAAGTTCGGCTGAATTTTCTACGTAATCAGACGGCAGAATCACTGATTGACGGCAGAATCACTGATTGACGGCAGAATCACTGATCACGTGTGATATCACTGCTTTTGTATATCGTTACATGCCAATGTTCTTTTTTTGGAACATTGCATTTTTACGCAGTCTTGAGGAAATATTTCTTGTTATTATTTTAATTTATTTTATTAACTCGTTAAACTTGTCCTTTGCAAGTACGATGGGGAAATTTTTGGGTGGATTTGAATTTTTAGGAATTTTATAGAATTTTTTTTCTTACGTACTGTAAAAATTGTGAAAAAAACTGATTTTTAGAAATTTTTCTACGCTAAAATATTCATATTTGAAAAAAAAAAGTCAAAAAATCAATCATGCCTTCTATAATATACGGTAATTTTTTCAAACTGACAGATATCACAGTTTATTTTTAAAAAAATATTAAAGATGGTGTTCCAAAAAAGGAACATTGGCATGCAAAAGGTTAATTTATTAAACGCTGATCACGTGATTTCTTTTTCTGTTACTTTAAAAAAATTTATCTTCACATAACAACGAAATAGGCAAAAAAAATACTTTTTTTCTTGCTAATGCGGCAGACGATTGGACATTATTCAAAAAAATATTAAAATAATGTAAAAGATATGTTCCTCAAACTGTACTACATTAACTGTACTTATATTCTTTAGTATGTCCTGTGAGATTTAATTTGAATATTTTCTTCTACATTATTTTGTCTATAAAAATATCCCTTACGATTTTTTATTAATATATTTTTTTGTTTTTTTTACATCAATCGTATACATTGATCGTCGTATTTATTATATATATATATATATATATATATATATATATATATATATATATATATATATATATATATATATATATATATATTGGCATTAATTGCATACACTGACATTGTATTTAATTTGAATGTACCGTTCGTTAAGGAACACCTCCTAAACGAACGTTTAGGAAGTGTTGGTTTATGGAATACTAAAAGTTTAAAATAGTGGCGCCATCTATTGAACATCTATGAATCGAGAATCGCATCCGTCAAAAATTGTTCGTTATCCTAATTGTTAGCAATACAATGCCCAGAAATAAATTATTGATGAATGTTTGTTAACCAAAATCAATTTTAAAACTAAACACAGTATAAATAACATAGAAAAGATTTAGCCTTTATCATTGGAGCAAAAAATCCTGGAAAGTGAAACATAAAATATATAAATTTATAATAATCCTACCAAAATCCTTTAAAAAAACTAAACACAGTATAAATAACATAGAAAAAAAGCATACGAAATGTTATACACATTAATAATATGAAAACCAATTAAAAATATATAAATGTATAATAAACTCCTCAGATTTCAGCTATATTCGGTCTTTCATCATAAAAAAGCTGAAAAAAATAAAATAAAAATAATTTAAAAAAATAATAAAATAAAATAAAGTAAAGATAATAATTAAAAAAATAATAAAATAAAAGCTAAAATAAAAAAGCCTTCATAAAAAGCTGAAAATACAGGTTTAGCAAAATTTGCACGATCCCAGACTCGAACCCGAGTCTTATGGTGTACCAAATGAACAGTTTTAACGAACGCGCCACGATTTTACACAACACTGTTGAGTAAAGTAAAAAATATAAGCAATGAGTTTTTTGGAAAGTTGCTATGGGTTGGTGAATATACATACATTTATGGAGTAAGAGGAGTTTTAAATGAGAAATAAGTTAGCAGGATAGAAGCTTAGTCTTTAACTCTTCAATAGACACAAAGACATAAGCTAGGGGGGTTGCAGTAGCGATTAAAAAAGATCGTGACACTTAGCGTGGTTGATTCGAATTTTCCATCGCGTGTGATAGTGTCAATATGCTGTTGGATCCGATTTATTTTAGAGTATGAAATCTGACTTGAAAGATTATTATTTTCATTTATTATTCTGGTTCAATATATAACTTGAAACTTTTTGATTTTATTTATTTTTATCTTTTCGCTCGCTGTTTGCCAGCTAACCCTAACGTGGACGCCATATTCAGATGGGTGATTCCACAAAGTGTAACAGCTTACAAATTGTTGGTTTTTTATTAATTAAAAATCAACGGTAATTAATTTCGAGTTTTGAAGTTCTTCAGACCCTCGGCTGTTTTTAAAGACGCCTGTATGTAAAATTTCACGATCGTTGCTCCTAAACTGTGGATTTCTATACAATTACAGAGATACAAACATTCATTTTTATATATTAGATATCATATATTTTTAGTACATTTATTATGTATAGTCCCCCTTTGTGCTTACATAGCTCGCTTAGTGGATGTATACAAATCAGAATTGGAAAAATGTTTGCAAGTTCTAATCACTAAATCTGAATGTCATAAATCTCTAGCATTACTCTCTAGTCATAGACTTTGTTTGTTAAGGGCTCTTTGGCCCAACATCCACTGTGACTAAATAAAGACATTTTATCCATGGAAATGCATATAGGAGCATTAATAAGAATGGGTTTTAATTTAGAAGCTTCGTAACCATTGAATATCCATCCCACAAAATAGAGAAAGTTTTAATAATTACAAGATAAAAAGGAACTTTTTATATAACGCTTTTAAATTTTCTGTTGAATCACATAAACTTTACAATTCTATGTATTAATAAATACTATTTAAAAATTTTTTTGATGAATTATCCCATCAACTTGAAGGAAAATGATCAAATGCGTAATAAAGAGGTATCAAATGCGTAATAAATCTTAACTTGCGTTTAACTTTTCGTTCCCGTTTCGGCCGATAGCTGGCTGCACCTTTCTACAAAGCAAAGTTAACTGAAAATAAATTCAATCCTGCTTAAAAATGGCTAAAAGTATTAAAAGAATGTATTGTCATCGTGTTCTGAGCTATTCTAAAAGTCTCAAATGTCTAGCTAGTCGGGAAGTTAGTTAAAAATCGATTGCAAGATTTGTACTGGACAAACACACAAACAAACAAACAAGAAAGCGAGTTAATAAAAACATGGTAAAAATTAATGACAAACCAAAAAGACGTGCCAAAATCAGAATATATAAAATTGTTTGCAAAGTTTTGTAGAAATGCAAAAATCCAAAATCATATATTTTTAGAAAATTTGAACTTCAGTTAAAAACCTTATGTAAATTTAAACACACCACCCCCACCCACCCCAAAATAATAAATTTAAAAAATTGATAATATAAAAGGAAAATATACCAATTACTTGTCAAAAATTTATAATATAAAAGGAAAATATACCAATTACTTGTCAAACATTTCTTTGATTATATTGCACTTCATTCAATTCAATTCATTAATCATTTATTACGAAGCGGTAAAGACGACATTTCAGTGCGAAAAAATTCCGTTCATAAACAGCCTCCTACACGTCTTGAAACGTGCGAGTACGGTTACCTTAAAGTCTGAGGTTACCGCGATGAAATTTTTATTCGCCACACTTCAGGAATCGGTACTAGTATCGTACTTCAGACAAAATTTTAATTAGAAAGATATGTAATGTAATTATTTTTCTACTGAAGTGTATAATGTATATATGTATTTTTTTTTCCTGTTACGGTTGTGAAATTGTTTCTTTACTGTAATACCGAGCTGTGTCAAATCAGTATGTGACTGGTTGAGATTCAAGTCACTCCCCACATTCATTCGGCATATTTTACTTACAAACCTCAGTGTCTACAAGACAGATTACAAAAATAAATTGCGTGAGAACTAACAGGGGTAAAACTTCTTTAAGCAATTCTGAATTAATATTTCTGAAAAAATTTAAAATTGTTATCACAAGTAATTTTTAAGGAGCATCGCATCGTAACTGTGTGGAATCATTTTGTATAAAATTTTCATACATGTTTACTATCTCGTATTACAATATTTAAAAGGTGTTAGTCTGGAAAAGACCTTATCAGCCGTGTATTCCTGACGTATATCTCATAGACTACAAGGGGTCCACAGATAACTGTTTTGAAATGTTTGATCCATATGTGAAGAAGCGCATAAAAGCACTATTGTACAGTAAATAACGGACAGAAATTTGAAGGATTTATACTATTGTCAACTCTAATGTACACTGAAGAGCCAAAAAAACTAGTGCAGACGTTCGTATGCAAATAACGGAGATATGCAACCAATCAGCGTACCGCGATGCAGTCGGCAGAGCTTATATAAAACAACAGGTGTCTAGCGAAGTTGTTAGATCGGTTCCTGTTGTACAATGGCAGGTTATCATGATTTATGTGGATTTGAACGTGGTGTTATTGTCGATGCACCATAGATGGGATATAGCATCTCCGAGGTAGCGATTGCAATTTGGATTTTCGCACACGACCATTTCACGAGTGTACCGTGAATATCGGGAATCCGGTAAAACATGAAATCTCCGACAGCGGTGCAGCCCGAAAAAGACCTTGAAAGAACTGGTCCGTCAACGACTGGCGAGAATCCTTAACCCTTTCCGGCATGGTGGGTTAAAAACTGCACCTTCTAATTAAAAATCTTTTCCTTAAATTCTATTCACTTGAGCTGTATTTTAAATATAGAATACAATTCGTTTTTAGTTATAATCTTAGATTGTAAACGGCAGTACATAATAGGGTTCTTCATTTTTGCATGAAAATTGGCTAAAGTAACCAATAAAAAGTGTCTTTACGACTGCTCACTGTTTGAAGTATTTTGAAAATATTTATATACGTAAAATGTTATTAATTTCATTTTTCATTGTTTAAACTTATTTTCTAAACAAAAATGTATGAAGTATAATATTTTTTAACGTTTATTTTTCACTTGAATTATGTGATTCAAAAAGTGTCCCACCACACACTTGAGATTTTCATCGTAGATGGCAGGACTGCAATTTACCGTTGTTTTGAATTAATTATATTTTTCCCCGTTAATTTTGGCTAGTTTACAGCCATTTTAGTATCAGGCGCTTTTGGTTAGAGGCTGTGACTGATACTAATATATAGAAACACTTGATGAACAACAGAGGCCATCCAGGAGCCTTTTGTCCTCACAGGCCAAAGGATTTGCTAGAAAAATGCCTCAAAGAAATTGCTTCCTTGAAAAGCGATTGCACGACATTGTGGGTGGTCTAGCTGAGAAATCCCAGCGAAACAGGTGCAAACCTCGAGGGTTGCTAAAAGTGAAGACAATATATTAACAATTGAGATCTGGGAAAGCCAGAGGTTGTACGCTCAGAGAGTTTAGATGCGAGACCTTGCAACGTTTTCCGTGAAAATTCTCATAAGGCGGCCACACACATCTACACTGCACAGTATTCAGGGGGAAAACAAGTGATTTATGGGGTGCGCTCTGCAGAGCCGCTCTGCAGAACCCCCCACCCACCCATTCTTCATGTTCATCTGGCCAGACAGAATGCGCTTAGTCCGTTTCTACTGAAATGATATACAAACAATAAGAAAGAAAGAAATTTTGAGCCTGCGGACCTTCATCTAATTTTATTGAGAATTAATAACACCGTGTTGCGGGATTCACACGTTTGGATTGAATAAGTTTGCTATTTAATTATATTTGTTAGATACTGTTTAATTAGATTTGTTTGATCCACTGTTTAATTAGAAATAAGTTTTATAATTTACATTTGCCTCTATTATTTAATTTTCCCTTAAAAATGCACTTTTTTCCACATCACCAAAGAGGTAAAGTGTAAGATGCGTTATCCCCTTTATTTAATCAAAGTAAGGCGGGATTCCCCCATGAAACCTATTTCCCTCAAGCTTTTATGTTTTGTAAGAAATGTTTTGAATCAGATGCATTACCTGTGAGTAATGTTCTCAAAGGCTTGGGTGGTTCTGGAATTGCAGGCAATTGTACTTTCCCATTACTGCAACACATTTCTGGGAATTCTCTAGACCACTTTTTAGCACCACAGCTGTCACACATTTTCGACATGGATCCAATACTTGTTTCATTAGCAGATGCATAATTGCATTCTGGATTATAGTGAAATGCACATAAACTCCACTGGTCAGCATTCATGGCACGATATCTATTTTGAGCATGTCTTTTTCTATCAGCGTGAAATCGTTTTCTTTTCGCATCAGAAGACTTTCCAAACGAAGTACGTTTCTTACGTGCCATTATTAGTTTTTCTCCTTTATCTTAATTAAAGATAAATATCCAGATGCATTTATTTCTCTATACTTTTTAAGAACGTCATCCGTTTAAAAATCCGTTAAAAAAATCGTTGCATCACTTTCCACATGAAAACGAATGTGACGTCATATATAAATGATATGTGCAATCAAAATCATCTGCAGATTTCACAAAGCAGAGCCAGGAAAGTTGTGTTTATCTGGGGAGCCAGGGCAAAAGGTCATTCCCAATCCTCTTCCTCCCGCGCATTGGAATTTGACACCCCACCGTCACCCCTAGACCAGCGGGTTGTGGTGAATGGGCTTTATCCACGGGTGGTACGCGCACCCCTTAGCGGCACAAAAATCATTAAAAATTAATTTAAAAAAAAATAATTGAGCCCCAAATTTCGTTTTTGCTGACTTAAGTTTCTCGGGTCCTAAACATTCACTGCAGAATTTGGTCCCGGTGGGTGAAACAGTCTATGATTCTATAGCGGACAAACAAACAGACGAGCTCTTTTATATATATAGAGATATATACAGTTTGACCTCTATTTAGCGAAGTCGCTAAATCCCGAAAAAAAGTTCGTTATACGGAAAATTCGTTAAATAGAGATTTACCTTTTAAAATAGTTTAAACTACACAAAACATATTTTAAATTCATAAACACTTAATATTATTAAAAGAAGTAATTAATTACACCTTTATTTTGTAAATTAATATCTATTTGTTTTATATATCTTACCCATCAAACAGAAATCTGAAAGGAAAACAAGAATAAAACACAGCATTGTCTGGGAGTACACTGTATTTTCAATTTAAAAAAAAATAATGAATTTTAATGACATTATCGCATTTATTATAACAAGTAATTTTAAGTATACATAACCACATGCGTCCTTAAATTTAATTACTGATAAAAGTCTGTTAATTTTGTCTGAGTTTTTTGTTTGAAAACGTGTTTTCTCTCATAATACGTCTCGCATCTTTGCAATGCTCCAAAAACCCCTTCAGGCGTATTTTCTTCAAACTGTAATCCGCATCAGATTGTTTCAAATGATTTTAGCATTTCATCATAGGAATGTTTGTTGATTTGCATCATGATCATTTCCATCTTCGTCTTCATCGCAATTCATTGCTGTATTGTTTATATTTTTCACACTGTCCAAAATATCCAATTCAGTTAGTGTTTCGGAGGTTTCAGCTTCAGAATCAAGTGAAAAAAAATCCTCAATCAGCACATCATCGTCAATTTCTTCTTTTCCCCTTTATAGTACTTGCCAAATTCTCATTGCTGACAAAGAATCCAGCTTTGGCAAAACTGTTGCGAATAGTACGATCTGTGACATCATAGTTCCATGCTTTGGAAATTTCTGATATGCTTCCCCGTAAGTTGATCTTTGGCATGGATTGATTGTTCTTGATAACTTTTCGTTAAAGCGAATTGATAACTTTTCGCACTATTCTTTTGCGATAGTGTATTTTAAATTTTTTATCATCCCTTCAGGGGCGTTCCTAGGGTAGCTGCCGCCCGCGTGCGAGAATAAATTTGCCCCCCCCCCCTCATACCGTATGGATTAATTGAAATTTCTCTGAAATATTTTTACCTTAAATGAAACAACGAATTACAGAAAATATTATAAATTCAGTTTATTTTTTAATTTTACAACCTAACATAATAATTTATTGATGTATTGATGTAATAACCAAATGAATACGTTATATTAAATACATACAACACATCTATTAATGCATATACTTAATAAGTCAGTCAAAAGGCTTAAATAATCTTTGCTTTTCTTGCCTTTTTTACTGCAAATTCTGTTATAATACCTGATACATCTATATCTTCCGAAATGTCCTTTTCGATACTAATAATAGATAAGTCTGAAAGCCTTTCTTGTCCCATTGTTGATCTCAAATAATTTTTTATTATTTTAAGTTTTGAAAAGCTACTTTTCCCGCTAGCCACAGTCACAGGTAATGTTAAAAAAATTCATATGGCAATCACTAAATTTGAAAACAGATAGATGAAGTTATTTGTGAATAGGTATTGAAACACATTTAACGCTTTCATTTCAGGGGAAATATAGGGTGCAACGTTGTCAATTTCATCGCATAAATCTTCAGCTATAATATCTTTTTCATTTTTAAATGGATCATGTAACATACTTTCCACAGATTTACATTTTGTAGACCTATTTGATTTATCTGTTTTAAGGAAATTATTTAGGTCGTTGAGAAAATTGAAAACTGTGTGATGTTTTATTTGTTCGAACCTTTCTTCTATTTTTGATAATGCAGTGTCCCATATTACAAAGTAAAAATTAATTTTGAATTGGTCTTCTGGATTTTTTGGAGCCTCATCTTTACATTCTTAGTCAAATAAACGTTTTTTTTGTTGTTCGGGGTCTAACAATATTAACCAGAGGAAATGAAGGGTCGCAATTGAATCTTCTGCAATATTTTTTGCCTCTTCTAAAATATCACTAAAACATTTATCTAACCTAATATTATATAAATATGTTTTGGTTTGCTCTAACATTAAAATAATATTCGGTAGTATAGCATTTGATTCCTGCATAGCTTTACTTACGATATTAATTTTTATTAAACGATATTAATTTTCAAACCATAAATGTATTACAGTTGGTTCTCTGTTTAACGACGCTCTACTTAACGACGATCTCTATTTAAAGACGATATTTCCCGGTCCCGGTCCCTCCGACGTAAAAAAATTCTATTTTAAGACGATTTTGTTTCTATTTAACGACGATTTTTTCTTACATGATAAACTTTTTCTTCAACATTTTATCTACTGGAGGGTTACTTTCTGTGGGGGAGTTTGGTTTCAAAAACAGACCCGGAATTTCCTTTATGTTTGTTTTAATCAGACCTGTTGCAGAGGAAAAAACCGGGGGAGGGGGGGATTACTGTTTCTCGAAAGATCGAACATTCTTCCCTGGTGGATCGAATTTCTTAGTGCGGGTGTGGAATCACTCTATTGTACCTACCATGTTGCCATGTGATTTACGAACTGTCCAAAAGCACCCCTCTCTCACTCCTTCTGGGAAGCACGTGTTCATGTTTAGAGAATTGAGGCAGTGAAAGGCAAAGTGGTGTAAGTCACATTTTCAACTTTTTTTATTTGAGGGCAAATATGTAATCTCCATATTCCATTTATACTGGAATTGCAAATAATTATTGTTTGCAATATTATAGTAATTATTATGAATAATAATTTGTTCAATTTATAGTGGAATTTTTGTAGTTTTTGCAGTAAAACGCTTTTGACTTACACCACTTTACTTACTGACTTACACCACTTTGCTTTTCCCCGCCTCAATTCATGGTTGGGTGTAGGAGCTCATTCCAGTACGAATACGAGGTGAGCAGAGCAAAATGGCATCAAAGCGAAAGCATCTTACGCTACACGAAAAAGGGAAAATTATTGAAAACTGGGAAGAAAGTGTTGGAATAACAAAGTCCAATTCGCAAGACAATTTCAGCTACCCGAGTCTACTCTCAAAGGCATTTTAGCAAGCAAAGAGAAAATTCTTGAAGCAGCACAAAAATTTGGTTTGAGATCCAAATCCAAACGGCAGAAAATTCAATGTGGCCGATCAGAAGAGTTTGAGAAGGCAGTCCTGCAATGGTTTCATCAAGCAAGAGCATCTAACATTCCAATTTCGGAGTGAAATTTAAAGAAAATGCTATTATTCTGGCAGAAAAGTTTGGAATGCAAAATTTTCAGGCTTCGGCTGGTTGGCTAACAAAGTTCAAAGAAAGATACGGGCTTGTATTTAAAAGCATATCTGGCGAAAGTGGCTCCGTAGATGAAAAAATAGTGGATGAATGGAAAATAGTGCTGAAGGGGAAATTAGATGGATATGATGAGAAGAACATATTCAATGCAAATGAGACGGGCCTATTCTACAATATGGTGCCTAATAAAACCTTAACGTATATGGGCGAAAAGTGTTTTGGTGGAAAACACAGTAAGGAACGATTGACTGTTTTACTGTGCACTAATTCGGATGGATCTGAGAAATTTCCACCACTAGTTATAGGCAAATCAAAGCAACCAAGGTGTTTTAAGAATATCACCAGGAAACCTTGTGAGTACCGCAATAACAATAAAGCGTGGATGACATCACAAATTTTTATTGACTGGATTAGAAAATTTGATGCAAAAATGCATCGAGAAAAGTGAAAAGTTTTACTTTTAATCGACCGATGCACTGCACATACTCCAAATATCCCTGGACTTACAAATTTGACTATCCATTTTTTACCAGCTAATTGCACTAGTAAGTTGTAGCCATTAGACCTGGGTATCATTCGCAGTGTGAAATCATACTACAGAAAGTCTTTAATTAGGAAATCAATAAACAATTCGGCTGACAGTATAAAAATTAGAAAATTTACAATCTTGGAAGCAATGCACATGATAACATCAGAATGGAAAGAAGTTTCTTCATCCACAATAAAAACTGCTTTCGCGTTGCTGCAGCAACGCTTTTTAAACATTGGCGTGTTTAAAAATAACATTTTTAAACACGCCAATATATTAAGAAATATATTGACAGTCCTAAACCTGTAAAGTGTGAAGGGAAATGTTATTTTTTTACAAATTCTGTTTAAGGACGATCTCTACTTAAGGACGATTTTTCACGGTCCCTTGAAAGTCGTTAAACAGAGAAACAACTGTATTTCAATTTCTAACCGCTAACCGCGCAAAAGAAAAAATATCATCAAGTTTACTTATCTGTGAAATATTTTATTGGTCAGCAATCACAAATTCGAACACAAAAATTAGAGACAAAAAGCTTTGTTTTTCAATTATTGAGATGGACACGTTCAAAATTAATATAGTGCAAATTATCCCGGTCCGTGTATTTATAGGCTCAGGGTATAAACGAGTATTTTCCTGCAACCTGACAAAAACCGCCCGCACCGACGCGATGCCGGCGATGCGACGCGATTTGATGGGATGATGGGTTAAAACAAAAACGAACAATGCATTTCCCAACTGGTTGCGACGTGGAGTAGCGTTTTTAAAACCAATGTGGTTTTGTTTATTTCCAGTCATACTTGTAAAATGCATTTTTAACTCTAAGTAGTTACCTAGCATACTGATAATATTTTTATATTGATTATTTTACTAATAAATTAGTTTTAATTTTTTTTAACCGGGCGGCTGACTTGCCGCCCGTGTGCCCCGCACCCCTGGCACTCGCGGGTTGGATCGGCCCTGCATCCCTTGATCCATTGGCTGCAGTTTTGATGTAGTGTTTGGTGGCAAGTAAAAAACTGTAATATTTTTCAGTTTTTGGTTGATTTCCTTCGGATGGGCGGGACAGTTGTCAAAAACGAGAGCAATTTTCCGACGCTGCAATCATACGTTTATACAACTTTTGAACCCATTTATCACAAATTTCCGACGTCATCCAAGATTTCTTGTTAAAGTCATAATCAACCTCCAAAGATTTTGCGCCTTTTAAACATCTTGGATTTTTGTTTCTTCCGATAACTAATGGTTTCAATTTCTGATGTCCAGTCATATTTGCACCTAACATGACAGTTAATCTTGCTTTGCTTTGTTTTCCTCCAAAGCATTTTTCCTGTTTAAATGTTAATGTCTTTTGAGGCAAACATTAAAAAAATAAAGCAGTCTCATTCGCATTAAAGATGTTTTCTGGCTTATAGTCTTCTAAAGTTTTACTCAGTGTCACCGTTATTCAATTTTCACTGTCATTATCGTCAACGTCTTTACTTTCACCAGATATTACTTTTGCTATAATTCCTTGTCTTCTCTTAAATTTTTCAACCTTTCCATTGCTTCTTCGAAATTCGTCGTATCCCAATGCCTTCGCAAATTGAAGAGCTTTCGCAATTATAAAAGGCCCAGAGATCGGAACATTTTTATTTCGCATTGTGTGTATCCACTTCAAAACTGCCTCATCCATATCTTCATAGACACATGCTTTTTAACGTTTTAAACAAGAATTCGATGAATCATAATTTTATATCTTATCACGATTTTTTATTATGGTTGATAAGCTGTTTGGGGGAATACAAAAATTTAAAGCAATATCCTTCTTCTTCACGTCTTTATCCACCTCATGAAGAATTAAATTTTTTTCTTTGATACTCAAGCACTTTCGCTTTGACATTTTCCAGCTACAAGAACCGAAATTACCAGCACGACTCCACAATCTACAAAACGGGAGACTAGTTCAAGGACACGGGAGAGCTTCATTGAGGGTGAAAGGGGGATATTGAGTGTTTTTCTAGTGAAGTGGACAGTATGGGGGGGGGGTTAAAGGTTGCTCTTCCTGGATGAAATGCAAAGGGTGACAGCGATTTTACGGCTCTCAGTGTGTTAGGCGACTGGTAAAACAGTTCAAGGTCATTGATCACCATAAAATGTATTAAAAGAATGAATAAGCTTGAAATGTTCAGAAATATTTTGATAAATATGAAGAAAAAAATTTTGGATCACAAGAAAAAGTTCGTTAAATAGATAATGCACTTCGCTACATGGAGGTTATTTTACGAAGAAATTCGCAAAATGTTCTTGGTTCCAAGAAAAAGTTCGCAAAATATAGGTTCGTTTAATGGAGGTCCATCTGTGTATATATATATATAATATGTGTGTGTAAGTAAGTAATAAATATCGAAAATTTACTTTAAAGCAATTGTTGACGGTATTTTATTGTATAATCTTATTTTTATGGATTTATATTTTATACTGCATATCAGCGTAATATCCACTATGGTGTAGCGAATGTCGTTGCACGGTGGGATAAACGGTATACCACCTCCCCCTGTCAATATAGAAACAGCGGAATACCTATGAGGGGTATAAAATATCTAAGTGCATCTGACCCTTTTTACAACATTTTTTTCCGAATTTCAGTTGTATTTTAATATAGCGTGTCGCGAAGGGATAAACCAGATAGACGTGAAACACTTCCTCAAATCGCTACGTATTTGTATACTGGGACATTAACAAGTGCCAGCGTGCGAACTGTTCAACGGACTGTCATTGATATGGGCTGTTGGAGCTTCAGGCCCATTCGTGTACCGTTGTTGACTGCACGGTACAAAGCGTTATGCCTTACCTGGGCCCGCCAACACCTCTATTAGACTCTTGATCACTGGAAACACGTCTGGTCTGACGAGTCTCGTTTCCAATTGTATCGGGGGGATGGACTTGTACGGATATGAAGACAACCTCATGAATTCATGGACCGTACATTTCAACTGGGGACTGTTGAAGCTAGTGGAGCCTCTGTGATGGTATGGGGAGTGTGCAGTTGGCGTGATATGGAACTCCTGATATGTCTAGAGACGACTGTAGACGTATGACAGGTGACGGGTACATAAACATGCTGTCCGATTACCTTCACCCATTCATGTCCATTGTGCATTCCGACTTACTTGGACAATTCCAGCAGGACAGTGCGACGCTCCCGCGTCCAGAGTTGCTACCGAGTGGCTCCAGGATCACTCTTCTGACTTTAGACACTTCCATTGTCCACCTAAATACCTACATATTAACATAATTGAGCTTATCTGGGATGCCTTGCAATGTGCTGTTCAGAAGAGGTCTCTACCACCTCGCACTCCAATGGATTTATAGACGGCCCTGCAGTATTCATTTTGTGCATTGCCTCCAGGATATCTTCAGACATTAGCATACGTGCCAAGTGTTCCGTAAAAAACGTATTTATTCCGTTTTTTAAGCTTTGTTACGAAAATACGTTTTCAATCAAAAATGTCCCGTATTTTTACTTCCGCAGCGCTATCGCTTTTCTTCCCCTACATCGCGTTTTCGAGATTCATATTTTCTCTTCCTACGTTGCGAGTTCTGTCCGTTGTCTTTGCTACGGCGTCATCTATTGCACTGCCCTGTCCTGCCCAGCATTACGATCCATCAAATCGGTGTTTTCCCTCCGTCTACGCCACGGTAAATATGTCTAAAATGCGAAGGATCCAGACTTATATCCCTAAGTATTTTGAAGAATTTGATTTTATTCCGAAACATCAGAATTTGTCAAAGATTTGTCTTAAAGCGAACTTTTACAGTTATATTCTTGTGTTAGAAAATAGTATACACCATCTTGTTGCTATATAGTTGCTAATTTTCCTCATGATTCGGAACTTTTACAGCATGCTGAAGTTGTGGATATCTCAAAATGCTAACAAAATAACTTTTCTGCTGTGAGGTATTTTGTGGCAAAATATCCCAATTTATTACTTAGAAAAGATGATGAATCTCAATTTAAGGCCATTGATGCTTTGGAAGCCAAATTTTAAACTTCCAGCTTGCCGAAATCCCTTCAGATATCTTAGCAGAAGAAAGAGTTGATAGACAGTGGGCAAATCTCTCAAAAGAAAAAAAGACCTCTTGGAAAGTTCAAATTTGAAACTCTTTCAAGACTGATGCTCGGTATATTGACATTTCCGCACAGTAAGGCTGCCGGCGAAAGAATTTTTAGTTTGGTTCGCAAAAAACAAAACTGATTTCAGAAGCTCTCTTAAGCCTGGGACATTGCAAGCAATTTTAGTTGCAAAGTCTCGTACGGCTGAACCATGCTATAAACAAACTTATGATAAACAATTTTTTAAAAAGGCAAAATCCTGTACACATGCATCTCTTAATTGAAATTTATGCTATTCATTAAATATTTGTAATAATAAATGTAATTAAATAAGCTACCTATCTTACTGTTATTTTTTCATTGTGTATTTATTCTGTCAAGTATTAAACATGGTGAGCAACCAAGGTAAGCACGCCTTTTTATAATTTAATGTTTATGTTTATAATGTCAGTTAACCGTACGATTTATGGTCGCGTGCTGTGTTCCTTATTTTTTTCTTGGGAGGTTGGCAGCTATGCATTAGTCAAGTCCATGCCACGTCATTTTCCGGCACTTTTGCGGGCTCGTGGGGGGCCCTACACGATAGTAGGTAGGAGCCCAGTGGCAGAAACACCGCGACACGGCGACGTCGTCGCGGACATAGAAAACCCCTTGCGGACAGTTCTTGTCTGCACTAATGAAAACAATTTCAAAAATTGTCCGCAAATTTCGGACATTTTTTGTCTGCACCAATAAAATGTTTTAAAAATTGTCCACAACTCTCGGACATTTTTTTTCCCGCGGCAGTACGCAGCATTACGTACCTCTTCTCTTGTTATTGAGATGCAGCGGGAAATGCTGTCTTTCACCGAGAAGCGAGCAATAGAGCCCGCCCTATCGAGCACAGTACGCAGAGAAGAAGGCGTTTATCACGCACACGCCGGATCCCACATGTTCGTTCGTGTTTTCTTTTGCACCTTCCGAACACTAAGGAAAGCGCAGCTGACGTCACAGGCGACGAACTCAGGGCGATGAGCTTGCGCAGGCGCAGTAGTGTGATATTTGAAAAATCGCATTACTGCTCAAACTCATACGCGCATAGGTGAATTTCTTTGCTTCGTTACAATTTTGCGCTTGCCTGTGTTCTGCGCCCGCTAAGAGCAACTCTCATTCTATAGAAATATTGAAACACACGTGTTTAGAATGGCGTCTCGTGATAAGGTTGTGTGTGGTGTGTGTGATTGTGAATTAGTAAAAAAAAAACTTGAGCACACATTTTCAAAGACGACACCAAAAAATTAATTGGACTGACCAAAAAATTAATTGGAATTTAACCTAGGCTAAAAATTTGGAAACCCGAAACATATTTAAAAAAGCGGAACATTCCAACTCCAAAAATGAACAAGTTAGTTCTGAAGCTCAGGAAAAAGCTTTGAAGTTCTTTTAAAATGTTCTGAACAGTTCCCTGGATTTTTTTACAGACAACAACTTTTCAAGACTATGAAGTTTTCAACCCATTGTGAAACAGTTTTTCTCACATTTTTAGCAGATTATCAGACATTAATCTCTGCCTGTGAACAAGACCCTGATAGTTTTTTATTACGAGACAGATTAATGAATAAGCTGACGATGATAAACATTCTAGCACTTGCAGTTATTTGTTCTGCTCTTGGGAAAACATCCAAAAAGGTACAAGAAACAGATCATATGCCTTGGGAGTACACATCTTATATTAAAAGCCTCATTTCATCCCTCGAAATTATGAAGACATATTTTGAGGAACTTTCAACTGCAGTCTATGAAAATGAAGATCAAAAAGGGGAAATAAACATTCTTTTTGCAGCTGCATTGGCAAAACTGCCTAAAACATTGTTTTTAAATTTATCAACAGCACTGAAAATGTTTCCTTCATCAAATAGTGTAATTTCCAGTACATACCATGGCGTTCCCCTTCCTGAGAAACCAATTAGCTTAAAGAGTCTTAGATCACAACACAAAGCTAGTGAATGTGAGGAGCTAAGAGGTAATTTCTTATGCCTATCAAACTATGTAAAAGCTCTAATTAAACAGTTCAGTGTATATTTCTGTGAAACTGAATCAGATGGTAAACCAACATTTTTTCTGTCATTGACCAGAGCAGTGTTTTGTTCAACTATAATTTTTTGGTTTATCCAAAAAACAATGTTAGCATAGGGGAAGCAAAACCGAACAAGGGACTCACTGAAGATAGCTTCAATGACATTTTAAATGTGTTTCTTTTTGTGGAGTCTTCCGTGGACTTAAGAAAGACTCTGTGGTTTTAATATCAGATATTCAATGAATGGATGTGCAATAGAGTATACACAATTGTTACTGAGGGTGATGCACCAGATCTGAAGCATTTATTTAAAATTGCATTCCATGAACTGAAGGAAAAACTTCCTACATTTCTAAAGTTACTTGTTTTCCTTATTTCATTGCCAGTCTCTGAAGCTGTATGTGAGACTTGGGGGTCTGTAATTGATGTCGTTGGTAAACATAGGCTGAGATGGTAAACATAGATCGATAGGCTGAGATGGTAAACATAGATGGTAAACATAGATGGGGGTCTGTAATTGATGTCGTTGGTAAACATAGGCTGAGATGGTAAACATAGATCGATAGGCTGAGATGGGGACTGAGATGATAGGCTGAGATGGTAAACATAGGCTGAGATGTTGGAAAACATAGATCGAAAGATGGGACGGATGAAGAAGTGGGCACTAATGATAAGAGGGTTTTTATTCAACTGAATGGGCCCCCATCTGGTTATAATGGTACCAAACGATTTTTAAAAGCAGCTTTATTGTCCATGTATGGTTCTGCTTATCCTTCTCATTTTAGAAACCCTAGAAGAAGTGAGATGATGAAACGCTTTGTAACTTCAAAAGTTATAAGCAAAATTAATGAGAATGCATCATGCTTACCATGTTTTAAATAAAATGATAAAAAATAGCTGGTTTAATGTATTATTTATTTGATAAAATTACACGCAAAATTTGCAGACAGATTATGAATTTTTGAAAGCTTGTCGCAGACAGCTACAAAACTTTCTGCCACTGGGGGTAGGAGTACCAGATTTTTGGCTCTTTAGTATATAATATACACACCATACAGATTAAAGTGTGGAGACAGTGTGGTGAAAAATATCTGTAGCCACCAAACAACATTCAAAACAAATATGCCTGGACAAATCCGTAAGCCACGTTCTATTTCTTATTTCCTGTAATAAATTTGCATATTTTATTAGATTTACAAACTTTTAATATGTTGGTAACCAAGCTTTTTCAGTAGATGTTAATCTCTGGAATTTTTCGGAGCATTAAATTTAATAATTATCCATGAAATTTTTATGACTTACGGGCAACTAAAAAGAATTTAAAGGGGGAAAATATCAATATTGCTTATCCATTATTGATCGGGCCGATAGCGGTAATTTTGTGGAGATTTCTACAAACTGAAACATATCAAATCACGTCATTGTTATCTACGAGGACAAAAAAATAACGATGACTAAGGAACCTGGTACCCTAATTACAATAAATTTAAAATGCTCAGTTGTTTAATTAATCCAGAACATAGTTTATAACATCTTAGTTTATAAATATATCATTTCTTAGCAAACATTTATATATAACTATTGATTTCACGTAAAAAACAAGAGCGTGCTGCTATAGTTAATATATCTCATTCAATTTCTTTCTCCTGTCATTACAGGTGCTCCGTACAGATTGTAAGTTGCAGTTCAAGAATTTGGTGTTCACAAATTTAGAAGTTCAACGTATTGCTGGCAGTTAGTTTTCTGATCATCGTGTACAGAACGTCGGCATGCCAGAAGAGGAAATGTGTATTTGCAGTGTAAAAGTACCATCCAATGAAAGCCATTCCTGCGAACAGAACGCTCATAAAGCCGAAGATGAGTCCACTCAATGTGACACATGTAGATTTAGTCTAAATATAAAAAGTTCCAGTTCACAGATTCCCCCTCGCACCGAAGAAATTTTCGAATGTAATTTATGTGACGGAAGATTTTCACAGTTGGCCGCCTTAAATACGTATCATTCGTACCACATTGCTGATAATACTCTCTGTACCCACACAGGAGAAAATCATTTCACATGCACTGTATGTGAGAAAAAATTTGCTGTACTGGGTAGTTTAAAAAGTCATCTCCGCACCCACACAGGAGAGAAACCTTTCGCCTGCACTGAATGCGAGAAAAGATTTTCTACACAGAGTCATTTAAAAAGACATCTACGTACCCACACGGGAGAGAAAGGTTTCGCATGCTCTGTTTGTGACAAAAGATATTCTCAACAGGGTAGTTTAGATTCACATCTTCGCACCCACACAAGAGAGAAACCTTTCGCTTGCATTGTATGTGAGAAAAGGTTTTCTGAGCAGGGCAATTTAAAAGTACATCTCCGCACCCACACAGGAGAGAAACCTTTCGGCTGCACTGAATGCGAGAAAAGATTTTCCCGGCTGTGTGATTTAACAAAACATCTCCGCACCCACACAGGAGAGAAACCTTTCGGCTGCACTGTATGTGAGAAAAGGTTTTCTCAGCAGGGCAATTTAAAAGTACATCTCCGCACCCACACAGGAGAGAAACCTTTCGGCTGCACTGAATGCGAGAAAAGATTTTCCCGGCTGTGTGATTTAACAACACATGTCCGCAGCCACACAGGGCTGAAACCTTTCGCCTGCACTGTATGTGAGAAAAGGTTTTCTGCACTGAGTTATTTAAAAATACATCTCCGCTCCCACACAGGAGAGAAACCTTATGGCTGCACAATATGTGGGAAAATGTTTTCTATGCAGAGTGGTTTAAAAATGCATATCCGCAGCCACACGGGGGAGAAACCTTATGCCTGCACTGTATGTGAAAAAAGGTTTTCTGGGCAGAGTCATTTAAAAATACATCTTCGCATATACACAGGAGAGAAACCTTTTGCATGCTCTGAATGTGAGAAAAAATTTTCTTTCCAGGGGAATTTGAAAAAGCATCTCCTTACACATGGAGGAAAGACTTTTGGTCTGCACTAAATGTGAAAAAGGTTTTTGAACTCGATCATGTAAAAAAAAGTTCGCTCCCACACAGAAGAGGAATATTTCGTCCTCACTGTGTGAGAGAAAAGATTTTCCAGTGTACTTTAAAAATGAGTCTCTCTACACTTTCAGGGATGTAACCTACTGTCTACTATCGTATGAAACGGAATATTTTATCCCACCGTTGGGAAAATATCCTTGAAAATCGAATTCAAACTCAGGTTTGACGATGTTTAAATTCGATATCGCACATAATAATATTTTGGAATTTAGAGTTTTATGAAATTATTTTTTTGAATTTTTTTTAAATTCATCAATGCGCTATCGGTCATGACTAATGATCCTTGATAGAATACTTGACCCACCAAAGTGATTGGAGTAAAAAAAACCTGTCATACCTCTTTACACTGCTGGAAAAGGTGTCATGAAACGTCACTTATGCAATACTTCTGATTTTTGATTTTGCCTGATATGAAATAGTTTTTAAGATTTAAGTACTTTTTCTACATCTGCTGTGTTCTGTAAATGGGAAATAAATATGTATAATGATATGAAAATAAATATTTTATAGCTGCCTATCGAAACTGAATTTTTGCTTATGTATAATTTACACTAATTTTTGCTTATGTATAATTTACACAAGTCTCGTCTATTGAATATTGGACTCTAGGGTCATTTCAAAAGTAATGGACAAGACATTTCGCCCTGTATGATAGAAAAAAGTTTTTCGCCATTTGCAGTTGAGTTCTAGATGAATATTCGTGTGTCTGAAAGTATTGTAATGTGATTTGTTTGAAGTGACAAATTTTTGAAATAGAGTCTACATATGTCTCGGGTAATGTGAGTGTAGCAGGTCAAAGATCACATATAAAGCTTGAAAGTTTGCTCGGTGGGTTCCCCGCTGTTTGACATCTGAACAAAAACGCCTGGGCATTGCACTGTTGTTTAAACCTTTGCACAGTCAACGTTTTTCCACTTTAGAAGAGCTTACTTGAGCCGTTACCGGAGTCATTAGTGGACTCAACGAAAGTAGCATGCTTCAAGGAATAAATAATCTTCCTAGATGTTGGACTGCTGAGAAGCAGGGGGACTTACTACTATATAGAAGAACTGTCGAGAGAAATCGTCAGAAATCAAATAGGTATAAGAAAACTAATTTAGTGTGCATTACTTCTGAAATGACCCTCATATTTAGACAGGAAATGTGGTCATCTGCTTTCACTCTTAGTGTGGCACCGGTAATCAGAGAGAAAACCTTCGGAAGCAACGTGTCACATTATAAGACAAAGTCTGATTGGTATTTAAATCAAGTTTTTAGGAATTTGTTTGTTTAGCAAATTTGCTGGGCAGCTAACATTTGCAATAAATTTTTTGTCTTAATCAAATTAAATTTAATCTTGTCGTACGGGAAAATACGAGTTTATCTAAAATTCGTAAGAATGTGGAAGCATGAGTTAGAAAAATTTTCTACAACGACGTGGTCTAAAGGATAGTACTATGACGTTTGAGGATAAAACTTCTGTATTTGTAAAATATTTAAATGAATGTTTTTTTAAACAACCCATGAAAATAAATGGTGGATATTCAGTCTAAAAAAAAAATTGTCAAAATTTCCTCAACTAGAAGATGATTTAATAATAGAACTTTTAATCTCGCAATTTGTAAGGAGTTTAATTATTTTTTTCGGAGCCAAAGATTTTTATAAAACTATTAAGGTAGGATTTTTCTTTTTGAGATTCCCTCCCACCGCTGGCATGTTTTCGTGGTCGAGACGCTGACAGGTTGGAGGGGGGTAATGTCGTTCCCTATTACGCCATACAGACTGCAGAAAATACGGCGCTCGTCTCTATTGAAGTATGGAAAAAAGTAGGCGAACATCACCGGAAAAATTAAATGAAAAGTGTGCGGAAATTCACTGATTCGGCTGAATTTAAAAAAAAAATTTCTTTTGGCAGACTGCAAATGTAGGTTGGGTCGAATGTGAGGAGTTGGATTCATGACTTCTGAATCATTCATCTTGTCGGAGTGATCTGGTAAGTGCCAGAGGCGACGGTTCGATCTCCAGTTCTCATAGACGGTCATAAATACTCGTAGTAGAAAAATTTCGCAACTTGAAACAAAATTAACTGACTGCGGTTACAGTGTGCCCAAGTTTTTTTCTCCTGACATATTTCTGCAGATCAGTGGCTCTAATGCAGTCAAAATTCCTTCAGCCGTGCCCTGAAAGTGGGGTTATCGGTTATTCCCATGGAAACGAATGAGATGACAACGACCTTGTTTAAATTTCAGTGCCCCGATGAAGCTGCTACTTCAACGTTAATTTGATGTATTGGTTAAAAGATCACCCTTGAGTCTTAATTGGAAGGGGAACACCGCCAATGGAACTAATGAAAATATGAACAACACTATCTGTGGCCAGTAATCGGAAGCAAGTACTTGGTCTAGCTACAGACAATAATAGAACGACGAGCTGTATGATAAAGATATCCTAGCACGGTATTCCGATAGTGAAAAACATTTAGGGCCTGTTCACATAGGAGTCCGTTGCGTTGCGTTAAGGAAAAGATGACGTTGAGACGAAAATAAACCAATCATAGGCGTTAAAAATTTCATTGCTAATCGTTTGGAGGCATATGATTGGTTTATTTTCGTCTCAACGTCATCTTTTCCTTAACGCTACGCAACGGACTCCTATGTGAACAGGCCCTTACTGTTCTTCTGGTGGGCATATTCATATTGGGTTAGTAGGTAAATCCGGACGTAAACAGTGTTGCTGTCATTTTGTTTGCTTCCATGGGAATAATTCATAACCACACTCCCATGGTATAGCTGACGGAATTTTGTCTCGATGCTAGATCCCGTTTTCCAGTTGTCCCTCAAATAAATACGTCTGGAAATTTAGTCAATGGCAGTACAAAAAATTGCTTAGAGTACATGAAAAATGGGTGATTTTAGCAAATAGAATAATTGTTCTGATCACTCAAAATTGCGAGTAAATGACAGTGAAATTTTGTTGTATGGACCGAACGAAGACCAAGAAATTCCATCAATAGAGAATTTATATAAATTCAAAAAATTAATTTAAAACTTAATTACTCGTTGATAACAGATTAAAATATAAATGCAAAGAATTCGTTATCGAATCATTAATTTAATATTAATTATTTAGATTGCTTTGGTGTTTGTTTTTGATCACACAAGTTTTGTGAATAGTTGACTTAATATCGGATTTAATAAGTGGAAATGCTAGAAAATATATTTCTTAGCGGATATATTTTATAGTGTGGGGCGAGTAGTAAGACTTGTGAGCAAATACTAGTTGTTGCGTGAAAATAGCACAAACTACGTTTTAAAAATTACGAACTTATTAAGCTGAGTTATCAGAAAAGAAGACAGTCATCCATGACAACGCCTGTGTAAAATATTTAACAGATGAACCCACAGTACGAAAACTAAAATGTAATAAAAATACACGCGAAACTTGGTGTTACAAGGAGAGCCACTAGTAGATCGCAATTCATCAGCAATTTCTCCTCTCCGGAATGAGGGCCAAACGCAAATCGCACATCGCAGACGTCTCAAAGTCCGATTCAACTTTGAGGAAGTACGCAAACCTTGACGTAATCTGGTCGCCACAATAGAATGCAAAAGAGCTCTCGAATATCTGCTTAAAATTATCGGCTTAAAGTAAAAGCATATGTGAACAAACAGCATGGAAGTTATATTCAAATTTCTGAATAATTATGATTTCTTCTTGAACACATCGGGGGTCCTTTCGCTAACAGGAGTATTCTACGAAACATTCTTATGAATGTATTTGCATCTGACTACAAACACTTAAACAAACTTTAAAATTTGTATTTTTTCGCATTCAGCAACATTACAGCGGGCAAAACTTTAACATAGGTTTCTCTAAAAAAAAGACATAGTTTACACTGTATGGCCAATTTTTTATGACCAACTGACAGTTTTATGCAAATCAGCCATGACGTCACTCCATTGCCGCTTGTTGAGACTGGTATAAAAAGGGATTCCTAGGGGACTGTAAAGACTGCTGAAGTCGCCTGGGAAGGAATGGGTAGAAAACGCATTTTAGAGAATTTGAATGGGGAATGGTTGTGGGTCCGAGAAGCAGTGGGGCGAGTATCAAGGAAACTGATTTGCTCGTGTAGAGTGTACGATAGCACAAGATTAAACGCCTCCAGTTCGCATAGGATCGAAAGTACTGGAAATTAAATGAATGGAGAATGGGGTTCGATAAATCACGTTTCCTATTACACCATGCAGATAGCAGGGGGCAAAAATGGAAAAATCAGCACAAAAAATCGTTTACTTTAAATGCATTGCCACAGCACTTGAAGTTGCTGGATGCAATGTAATGGTTTGGGGGAATATTTTTTCTGTCATTGTTTTGATTCATGTAGAAAGAACATCTGAATACCGAAAGGATTTAAATATTTTCGCTGACCAAGTACATCCAGTTATATTAAGGGTTCACTCCACTGGAGATGGATACCTCCATGAAACAAAGTTCATATCGTCCACAAATGGTTTGAAGAGCTTGATGGAGTTACCACCTTCCTTGGCAGGCCTCCAAAATTGCCGGTCCTCAATCCAATGGAGCACTTAGGGCACGAGGTCGAAAGGGGCATCATGCAGTTGGATTCATTCAATCGGGAAGAACTGAAAAGTGTAGTTCATTAGGAAAGGTCTCAAATTCCTCAAAACATCTTCCAACCTCTCAGAGTCCATGCCATAGGGAATTGCAACAGTATTGAGAGAAAAATGTGGCTGAATGATGAATTGGGTAGGTGGTCATAATAAATTGGGCACTGTGTGTGCACACCTATCGGCTCTGATTGAGTAACGAGTTCGGTGCAAACGTTTATGGCCGATTCTTTCTAATTTCAGTGTGGATTTCAGCTTCTACTGGTGGGAGGGAGAAACATCCATGAGACATCTCCTATGGCCGTATTATCGATAAGAATGAAAAAAAATCATTAGATCCCTAGTTAATTACAAATAATTGGTCGCTTTCACAGAGTGAGATTGACCCAAATTTTACTACAATTTAATTCAATGGAATTTTTGTATGAACTTCCCCAAAAAAGATGATTTCATCAGAATCGTTTACATTTGTTGATCCTACTTACCGTAAATCTTAAACGTGTAAGCAAAGTCATTAAGATTTTATAGTTTTAGAACAGTTCTTGATGATAGATCCACGGCATCTACCTATCCCTCAGGGGAACCCGGTTATAAACGAGTTTTCATTCTTTTTCTTGAAAATTTAAATTAAGCATTTGATGAAGCAAATAACTGGGTAAAAGTCGAGTCAAAACCAAATACCTTGAAAAGCAAATGCAATTAGCGCATATGCTTTTATCTTTGGTGTAAATTGGTGAAGAGGAGGTTTGGACAAACGGCGTGTGTTCCGTGCTACATTTCAATGCTAAATAGTAAAGCCATGCTGCATTTACCTTCCATCCTATGGGATCAAAACACAGGAAAATAATTTTTTCTTTTTTGGATACCATTACGCACTTGGGAATCGAATATCTCTCAGTAATAATTAAACTTAAGTAAACTGTTGCGATAAAAGAAAATCAAGATATGTTCTCAAACGTTGGAGGTACAGTAGACAATTTTTTATATTATTAAAATTTTATGCGACTAAACGTGCTGGGAAATTTTTCCACAGCCTTTTCATTGTAAACTACATATTTTTAAGTATAATCAGAAAGTCAAAATCTTTTTTTAAGTTATAAAACATAATTATCATTTTCAGTGAAAACTTTAAGAGAAATAAAATAATTTGTAAATACCAATGATTATAGTTTTAAATATTATGAATATCCAAAAAATAAGTTTTAAATATTTCCATTCGTGTAATCGCCACAAATATCTGATACTGACCGAAAATTATTTATATTATACACATAGATTTTTAAAAGCAATAGCAGTTTGTTAAAAATTTACATCGGCTTTAAAGGAATATGCATTTTGAAGAAGTTCTTAAATTTTTAGAAATCAGATGGAATTCAATTAAAACTTTCGAAAATTGGATCATAATTCTATCATCATGGCTGAACCGTCCAGAGAGAGCAAACAGTATCATTGCATAAATTTCGACCTTTGATGCCTTAGTCATATTGAGGAAATGCCGCAATTAAGTACACTCTATAACAAAAAAATCGACACACCAAGTAGGATGATGCTGGCAAGAGTGGGTCAACAACGGCAGCTTTAATCGCCAGGATGGCAGCGATCGACCTAGGACTACAACATAACGGGAAGACAGAGCGACTGTCAGATCAGCTGTCACATCAACGGATTCGTCGTTATCATGCACGTGACGTGTAACCCGCACAGATGTGTCCAGCATGAACATTAACAGACGACTGAGAGAACGGAACTGTGTCCTGATGTCCCCCGAAGACGTGTCTGGAGAAGCCCAGGGCAGCGTTGGGATCCTGCCCTTACTATCGCACGCCACACAGGTCCACAACAGGGCGTTATGGTCTGGGGAGCCATTTCCTTTGATAGCCGGGCCCTTTTGGTCGTCATTAGGGACATACTTGCAGCGCAGCAGTACTTAAACATAACATACATCTTGTATTTCACCTCTTTCCCAACACTTCTCTCGTGTCACCCGTGTCTGGCAACACACTTAATCATTCATTAAGAATCGCTTGTCTAAATCTCTCGTAAAAATCGCACCAACCTATTTTTATTGAGGTTGCATTTATTAATTTATTTATTTTTTATTATTACTATTATTGACGTAGCAACCGTAATCCCATGTTTCCACACAGCTCTAACCTAATTCATCCCTCTGTTATTGACCCAAGAGTAGGATTTATTATTTACCCCATGGCAGACGCTGAGCGTGCAAAATTATCGTTTTCGTTTATCGTAAATTTAAAACATCGCGTGTTGGCGACAACACGCGATGTTTTGAATTTATATACACTCAAGAGCCAAAACATTATGACCACCCCTACATTTTGCAATGAATTCGCCTGGATGACGTGGAAGGCACGTGATCAGGTGGAAGTGGTATTTAACTGCTGCTGGAGAGTCTGAACAATCATTCTTTCACTTATTTCTGTGTGTGATGGGAAATGCTGCGGATCTAAGCGACTTTGATTGAGGGCAGATTGTAATGGCTCGAAGGATCGGAACAAGTATTTCCGAAACTGAACGAATCATGGGTTGTTCGCGACCTACAGTTGTTAGTACTTATGCAAAGTGGATGAATGACGGTGAAACCAGCAGTAGACGACATGGTGTTGGACGTCCACACGCTATCAAAGAAAAAGGTCGTCGGAGACTGTCTCGCATGGTGAAGCAAAACAGGAGCCAGACAGTGGCTCAGCTGACAGCCCAATAGAATGCAGGGCCAAGTAGAATAGTATCGCAGCACACTGTTCAGCGGACACTGTTGGATATGGGTCTACGCAGCAAACGTCCCACTCGTGTGCCTTTGCTGACCAAGCGTCATCGCCAACTGCGCCTGCGCTGGGCCTGGGAACATCGCGACTGGTCCATGGATCAGTGGGAGAGAGTTGCCTGGTCAGATGAATCACGGTTTGTCATTCATCATGCCGATGGCCGTGTCAGGATACGCCGTCTTCCAGGTGATCTGTTGCTCCCTCAATGTACAGTAGGTCATATACAGGCCGGTGGTGGCGGTATTATGCTTTGGGGGACGTTCTCTTCGGCGTCTCTGGGACCACTGGTTGTGGTAGAGCAGAGCATGAATGCTACAGGGTATCTGAACATCATTGCGGACCAGTTGCACCCTTACATGGCCTCTGTTTTTCCAGCTGGAAATGGAATGTTCCAACAGGACAACGCCCCGTGTCACAAGGCTAAAATTGTGTGGAGTGGTTCCAGGAACATGATGCTGAATTCCAGTTAATGTCCTAGCCGCCAAACTCACCGGATCTCCATCCGATAGAACACATTTGGGATGTCATGGGACGGCAGCTCAGAGTTCAAAGACCACCAATTCGCAATATCTCGGATTTGCGTGACCGTTGCTTAAACATCTGGTACAATCTGTCTCCGGCCATCTACCAAGGACCTGTGGCATCCATGCCAAAGCGGGTTGAAGCTGTGTTGCGCGCCAAAGGTGGGCCAACTCGTTATTGACAGGTGGTCATAATGTTTTGGCTCTTGAGTGTATATATATATATATATATATGTATATATATATATATATGTATATATATATATATATATATATATATATATATATATATATATGTATATATATATATATATATATATATGTATATATATATATATATATATATATATATATATATATATATATATATATATATATATATATATATATATATATATGTGTGTGTGTGTGTGTGTGTGTTAGTTAGGGCGGAGCGAAAGATGAAAAGTTTTTGATTTTGTTTTTGCCCTAGTGCAGAAAAGTTGGGTACTGGTGGGTAGGTCCCGTATGCAAAGTTTTGGGAAAAACAAAAAATATCTTCCGTCTCCATTTCGGCCCTTGATTTTTAGCAGATTTTTACCATGCAGTTAAAAATGTGTATTTCCATTGTTTTGTATGCAGCTTTTCACTTTTTTTGAAATAAAATTCAGAAAAAACCCAGAACTCACCACGGGGAGGTGGCTGCATTGCGAGTTCCACCCGTGCCCACCCATCCACCTAACCATATGGGCACTTAACTCCTTTGCCCTTGCAGTTATTCAAGTTTTACTCGGTACTCGCATTTGGTTTGAAATGGTGGCATAACTTTTCTCGACTGTGTTTGGGTTCTAACTAAACCGTCACGCTGAATTTCTCCACACACAGCCTCAGAAACCTCTGTAACTAGTTTCACGAAACGTTCAACACTTTGGGTATGGCAAGGAAATTTTAGTCTTCCCAGGCGTTGAGCTACAGACTCTCCACTGGAAATCAAATTTCTCAAATCATCTTCTGTCAAGTGAGATGTTATTGGGAATTCCGTCAAATTACATTTCTGCTAATCAATAAGGTCGATATATGAAACTGCCTCGAAGTTGAGTGACGGAATGTTGTAGTGTCTGATTCCTTCCTTTTTTTCTTTCTTGCTCGTAAAATCCTAAGTAGTCCAAGTTCTCGAATGGACCGTCTATCGTCTGTGATCATTGACAAGATTATTGCTTCCGGGTGGCCGAAATAGCCATTTCTCTAGATAATGGGATCGGCCACAGTCTTTAAATTGTTTTTAAGATAGCGTGAGACGTTTATTGTCTTCCACAAATTTCGTGGACCATACGTGCAATATTGATTTAATTTGACTGTAAACCACATAGGTGGGTATACTTTCATGATGAACTGTGCCAGAGTTTGAAGTTGATTTGAAGGCTCTGACGAGCTAATGTATAAACGCTTTGTTTGATTTGCAGTTATTTGCCAACGTGCATCAGACATTTTCCCAGGGTGCTTTTGTGACAAACTTGATGAGCAGGTTCTATTTGTGACAGCTTGACAAATATCCCGAAGCTATCGCTTGTGTGTGCTAATATCCTTAATGTCGATTTTCTGAAATTCGCTCGAAATGTCTACAAATCTCACAACTGGGAGGTGTTTGCAATTTGTCAATGCTTTCTCAGTAGGACCAGAAAATGCATAAGGGTCATTCGTCCCACCATCCAAATGTTGCACTAAATGTCGGACTGGCTACTCATTTGCGTGTAACTGGCAGATCAACCAGTGCAATTGTTTCTTAATGGCTTCCACAGAAAGGCGAATCACGCCAATTTTATAGCCAGTATTAACGACTGTTCCTTCTCACCCTATTTTGCTACTAGTTGATGAATGTCAATATTCTTATTCTCCATGAATTGCAGCATCATTTGAGAAATACTCAAAGCTGATGATGAGGTTAGTGCTATGTGTCCAAGGTACTTGCTTCCAGGTTCCTTAATCTTTGTAACGTGTTCTTCCAGGACTGTTTTCTGGTACATCTTTCCCCCTACAATCTCTTGCATTTGAGTTTTGTCCTTCCTTCCCGCAAAATAATGTCCTTTCAGTGGTTCCAGCTGTCTTTCATTTCATTGCTGATATTCTTTCCGAATTTTTTCCCTTTCTCTTCTTAATTTATGTCTATCAATTACATTTAAAGAGTCTGTTTCGGTAATCATCCCCAAATCTTCCAAAACAGCGCTTGCAATGATGGCTCCAGCCCGATCTGAAACTCCGCTTCTGTCACAAGCTATAGCTACTGCTGGATATCGGATTGATCGTAACGTCCTTTTCCCTTCAGATTGAGTCATCCTGGATGTGGATGGGGAAGGCTTCAAGTGATCTGTGTCACTATCGGAGTTATGTTGATCCACGTCAGAATCTGGATCAGGAAATATGAGCCTAGATGGAGTAACAGATGGCGAAACGTTTATTTTAAGACTTACAGCTTCTGTCTCTTTCTGCTTCCTATCGGCTCCTTTCCTCAGCTTTCAGTTTCTTTTAAGTCAACTGCGCAGGGCCACAGGTTGCCCCATTTGGTCGGCAGATCTGTACTGTCCGTCCGGCGCCCAGGTCCTCAATAATGACACTGTTTACCGAACAGGGGAAATCAACCCTCGGCTGCGTATACAAGTTTTGCTACGTAGCGACCGGTTTTCAGTTTCACGCGCTTATGGTCTCATGACCGGGAAGCATTATTTTATGAATTAAGTCAACTGCGCCTATGAATATTTACCTAAGTGCCCGTTGGTCTATAAGAAAAGTTCTTTCCATTTCAGGGATCCTTTTATGCTTTGGGCAAGAACATTTGTTAAAAGAAACACACTTACATGAAGAAATATCGAACAATTTCCCCGAGTCTTTCACGAAGGTTTTATGCTTCGTTTCTACAGTTGTTGTTGACAATGCTTTTCATGCCAAAATATTTCTTTACCTTTCTGCACGCAGTGTGTCAGCTGCTGCCTTTCTTATTAAGTTTCGATTTACCTCTGTATTTTATTTCAGAACAAAATGACGAGTTGCATACAAAACAATGGAAATACAGATTTTTAACTGTATGGTAAAAATCTGCTAAAAATCACGGCCGAAATGGAGACGGAAGATATTTTTTGTTTTTCCCAAAACTTTGCATATGTGACCTACCCACTAGTACCCAACTTTTCCGAAC